>PVJI01005424.1:0-96486 GCA_004026765.1 Micronycteris hirsuta | reverse complement strand
GGCATCTAAGTGACGCCCTCCCTCCGAGGTGGCTGGCCAGGTGCCACCTCAGCTCGCCTTGGTGGATCAGTCATGCCACAGATTTGTCTACCAGGGGTGTCCAACCTTTTGGCGTCTCTGGGCCACACTAGAAGAAGAGTTGTCTTGGGCCACACATTAAATGAACAAACACTAACCAAAACTGATGAGCAAAAAAAAAAGGTTTTAAGTAAATTTATGATTTTATGTTGGGCCTCATCATTGCCATCCTAGGCCCCATGCAGCCCGAAGGCCACAGGTTGGACACCCCTACACCTTCCCTCCATGGCCCTCCAAAAATAATTATTGCCACTTTCTCACCTCAATTTCCTCAGCTGAAGTGTTTCCATCCCTGAACAATAGCAGCCAACGTAGAGAAAAGCTGATGCTTCTAAGTGAGTGACCTCAGGGTGAGGGCAACGCACGGGAAGAGACCCAAGGATTGCAGGTTAAGGAGAGGATTTTGAATTTTTAAATACAACTAGCAGAGACCAGGCAAAACTAAGTGCCTGGTGCTGATGGTAGCACAGCAGGAAGCGGAAGCTGGAAAGGTCTAGAAAACAGACTGATTTTAGATTGCATTTCTTTAAAAGGATTGTTTCCAAAGTCAAATTTGTAGTTCAGGAAAGCTAATGATTTTTCATCTGTTATGTAATATAAACACTGTGCTGAGCTTTTATTTACTGGTTTTATTTAGTATATAACACTTTGCCATTATTCTGTCTTTATCATAGACTACAGCTCAGGGATGGTAGGTCGCATGTGTCTACATTCATTCATTCATTCATTCGAACCGTGTTTTCTATAAGATAGCAGCTAAGAAACATGGCAGAGTGCAAGGCAAAAGTCCTTTTTGGTCTTTCCTGTTGCTCAGTAGATTAATATGACCAGGCTAAGGTTCCAAAAAGAATTCTTAGGATGCTCTCACTTTGTGTTTTGTTTTGCTTTATCTTTTTCTGCTCAGAAACTAGCTTCCCCTTGTATTGTGTTTATAAATCCCCATCAAACATCTCTCTCAGGTCCTGGGCTACCTGGTAGGTTTGGATTCCCCGCTTGTCTTCTTCCCTATTCAGCTCACACAGGCTTCAGGGCTTTCATGTCAGGCAGAAGGCTCAGAAAGGATGGGACCGTTTGCAGCAATTTCTGAGATAAACAGCGTCCCTCATATCGGGAGAGGGAGGGTGTTGGGACTTAATAAGTGCCAGGTGATTAATCTGTGGAGACCATGTGGATGTTGTTTAGGAAATGTGGGTTGTGTTGCTGCTGCTTTATGGACTTAAAGAATATTATTATTTAAAGAGATCTGGAGCCCAAATACCTGGACCAGCTTCCTGTCAGTGTTTTTCATTTACAGATGGAAGAATTGAGACCTAGACCGATGGAAAGATGAGGTGCTTTTTCCAAAGTCAGAGAGCGAATACACTAAAGAAAAAAAGTGCACCAGAACTCAGAACTCTAAAATCCAATCTTCAGAGTCATTGCGTCAACCCAGTTATACCCTTCTTTCCTTTCCAAGATACAGTATCTTTCAAGGAGGCATGTGACCCACAGGCAAACATCAGATCAAATGGCCAGATTCAGGGCTGTGGCAGCCAGTAAGTGGTGGTCTAGGGAAAGCTTGCAATGCTTACTCATTTTCCTATACCCCGAGCTTCCATCCCCGTATTTCTCCTGACCAAACAGGACATTAGACTCCTTGGAAAATTTTTTTACAAATGCATATTGTATCCATGTGCGCAGTACACACCCTGTTTTAAATATCTATATACATTGGCCAGCTCGCCTTTCCTTTCAGGAAGTTGGAAACAGATGTCTCAGCTAAACTAATAACTGTGCTTCTGTATTTGCGTGTGGAATTCAAAGAACTTTCACCCAGTGGATTCAAGTCAAACTCATAGAGTTGGCCAGATGACATGAGAGAATAACGTGTTTAACAAATATAATATTTTTTGTCATTGGAAGATATCCTTCATGAACTTCAAAAGGTGTGGGAAGAGCTATTACAATATGTACAATGGGAATTTGCCTGCTTTCTGCAACAAGTACCCCTGCTCTAGACCACGAGCCATCATCTCCTGTTGCTTTCTAATCCCTTCCTGCAACCTGTGCCTTGTCCACACACCAGTCTTCTTAAGCACTGATAAACCATGGTTTGTGCTTCATTTTTCTTTTCATGCTTTATTTTCTAGGCACTATCATAGTGAAGGATGCATTTGTAGAGTAAATGTGCACTAAATATCTTTTTTAGTGAGTATGGGCTGCCTATCATATTCTAGGCTTTCAGGAAGTGAGAATAAGTAAGAAATGAATGGTTTCTGTCTTCAGGGAGCTCATATTTGCATGGAAGATAGACACGTGGACTCAACCTACCGCGTACAGTGTTATAAATGCGCACAGTGCCACCTGGTTTGCTCAGAGCATCCTGTTTGCTCCCTCTTTCACCCTGGCGAGAGAGACAGGCATGGGCCAGCTTGACGGATCAAATCCAGGACCACAGATTCTGTCACCTACCTACCCAGCATCCCACAGCAAGGTGCGGAGCATATAACCGAGGTCTTTTGATTCTTGCCCCATGCCTGCCAACCCTGGTCATGTGCCTCTGCAGGGGGAGTCACATGCTAGAGAGCTAGGTGTGCACCACACCTGAGGGGTGAGGGGGTGGGGTCAACAGAGGAGAAGAGGCATACACTGGGGACACCTGCTCTACTTTTCTGCTCATTATGTTCTCACCTGTTCATCGGCGAGAGGGGCGGATCTGTGAATATCTGCTATTATCCAACTTCTGCTCCCTAATGATGAACAACCACTCCCTTCCTGGGGCCTCTGCTCAGCCTTTCTGCTCTTCAGGTTTGCTTTTTATGTTTTTTTTTAAATTATTTTATTGTTGTTCAATTACAGTTATCTGCATTTTCCCAGCACCACTCCTCCCTACCCCAGTCAAACCTCCCTCCCTCCCTTGCTTCCACCCTCCCCCTTGGCTTTGACCCTGAGTCCTTTATAGTGGTTCCTGAAAACCCTTCCCCCATTGTCCCCGCCCTGTCCCCTCTGGCTATTGTTAGATTGTTCTTAATTTCAATGTCTCTGGGTATATTTTGTTTGCTTTTTTCTTTTGTTGATTATGTTCCAGTTAAAGGTGAGATCATATGGTATTTGTCCAGCTTTTTCCTCTTTTTTTTTTAAACAAATTTGCCTGTAATATGTTTTCATCACATAAAATACTGTTGGAAGTCATTGAAGTTGCTCTTCATTTTTCATCTGACAGTTTCACGGCTGCTATGTTTTAATCTAGCACAGGCACTTGATTCACCTTCTCATCCCTTGCCCCAGCCTCTCACTTGACCTGAAATAAACTAATTAATCCCTTTGGCAATCACTGCTCATTGGTCAAGTGGGCTGACACCTTGCTCTGAACTTTGGGAGCGGCTTTTGTTTCAAATGTTTAAGTTTAATCCTCTCTCTCTTCAATATATATAGGAGACCATTCATTTACTCATTCTTTTACTCAGGATACAAGTATTTATTGAGCAGCTCCCTTTCCATCAGACTTCACGTCAGAGCTTAGAGGTGTACGCAGTAGCAGAACTCAGTCCCTGCCCAGGAAGAGGCAGAATTAATAGAGAGAGAGCAATGATGCTTTAATAGAGGTGCCCAGACTACGCACTCGGGGCACAGAGAAGGGAGCAAGAAACAGACCTGGAAAACCAGAACTCAAGAGCAGACGGAGTGGGAGTTTACCTTTGGAAGAGTAACAGGTGAGTCGGATGGTGCCGGGGAGGGGGCGGGGGATGACCCTGCAGGACAAGGAGGTTAGGATATGCAAAGGCACAGAGGCGCCAAGGTGTCAGGCACATTCAGAGCTGGACGTCAGTGTGGTCCCCTGGATAAGAAATAGGTGTAGGGCCAAGCACAGTAATAAGGGCCTGGCAGGGAGGCTCAGGGTAGATCAAAATTTGGAAGGCATCTGCTCTGGTGGACCTTCATCCTAAAAGCCAAAGAAAGGATCTTGTTTGGGGGCCCATAGGCTGATGTTACATGTTCATAAGTCCCCTAAAGTGCCATATATTTTGTCTATATAGATACAATCTGCAGGGGAAGGGAGAATAGTACAAAACTCTGACGCGCTTTTCAAAGACATTCTTGACCCAACATATTTTGAAACCGTTTTTGTGGCAACCATGTATCATTGTGGATTGCTAAGAGGAAGAGGAAATGGTCCAGTCAGTGCTTCAGACATTCTTCACGTGCAGCCAACCATTGGCTCCCAGGAAACTGATATGGATAAATGCAGTTGCTGTTTTTGTGGTGTGCAGACAACTACGCTTTGTGATAAGCTAGAAGAATTTAAAGATCTTTGACCAGATATGCAAATGTCTCATTACATTTTGGCAACTTCTCCGTTTCTTCAAAAATGGGTAATCTGGGAAGTCTGGGAAAAGGTATTATTTGAAAACAAAGCACTCTGTTTGAAAAGACTGGCCAACTCTGGCTTATAGGCAGCATGGCATTCAGAGGAAAGGTTTGGCACAAGGGCTTCGGGTTTCAGGGCCGTGCCCCTGAGTGAACCAGTGAAAGGCTTACGCACCCAGTGGCATTAGCCTCAGCATTTCCATATTCATAGCTTCTCCGAGATTTTTAAACAAATGCCCGTATTTTTATCAAGGGCAAAAATGCAAAGTCTGGAAGCCCACTTGGGAAGTTACTTAAGGGTTTTAAACAAGATTTGAACGTGAACTTCACCCACACTGCATTCATTTGCAAATTATTCAGAGTTTGGGAAAATACGATGCACACATGTAATACTTAAAGTGTTCATCAAGACATAAACATGACATATTTTAAAGGAATAAATGAAACAAAATATCTAACAGAGGCCCTGGTATGTAAGACCTGGCTCAGGGAGAAAGTAATGTCTTCATATTTCTCACGTGATGCATTTAATACAAAGAATGAGGAGGAAGAGGATATGACTGGGTAGTGTCTGGATTAGAAAGGCCCACCCAGAGCCCGAGTCATGATCTACATTAGTTAAGTGAACTTGAGGTCTGCAAGTTTATTATTGGAGGTTAGAAGTTAAATGGTAGGAAATGAATAGACAAGTTGGAGTGAGGGAGGCCAGGGACAAAGGAGCCTCGTGAGGGCTCAGTGTAAGTGCTTCCCTGGGTACAATCTTGTGGAAAGTTGCGACTATCCCACGAGACTATTATGGCTTACCTTCCTTTTCAAAACGTAAAAAATAAAAGATAAAGGTCTAGACTTGATAAATGACTTGCTTCAGTAAGTGATGAGGCTAATGTTCTCTGTATCACTTTAGTTTGTCCAGTTCCTGTAACAAACGTCCCCAAATTTAAAAGACGTCCCAGGGAACATTCCCTCCTGAGCTGTCGGATATGGGTGTTTCTGGTGGTCAGAGATGTTGTCTCCATCCTGAGATGTTCTTTCCAGCTTGTGGCCGATCTATCCCCCAAGTCCGTGGAGCCCCCTGCTTGCAGCCAGGGAGGGGAAGGTGGAGAAAGATGACCCACCTTCCAATATTCCAGTTCTGAAAGCCAATCACACGGTCTTTGGGAGAGGCATGGAGGGTGTGAACGTGGAGTTCCAGCCTGGGTATCCCCTTCCCAGAAACAACTGTACACTACAGAAAGTTAGCTCAGATTTCTCCTAGACAGTTAGCTGTCTCTGTCGGAGTCCAAACTAGTCTATTCACACTGAGGGTTCTCAACCCTATCAGATCCAACTGTCCCTGTTCTAGAACGAATAGCTGAATGCTTTCTCTATCACCCGGAAATAAATGCATAAATTGCATAACCTCCCTACACACGAATTTTCAAAAAGTAAATATTTTTTTCATGTAACATAATAGAGAAATAAAGGGTACTTAAAATAAGGTCCTAGATGTTTCAAGACATCAATACTGAGAAACAACTACCCTAAAAGACATAATGTATTAGTTACTTGTCCGCATATGCAGAATCACTGCGTATGCGAGAGCTACCGACACCAGCCAATGTCTGTGTTTGTATTAGACATTAAAATTTTAGTAACAGCCCTGGCTGGTGTAGCTCAGTGGATTGAGCGCAGGCTGGGAACCAGAGGGTCCCGGTTCGATTCCCCATCGGGGCACATGCCTGGGTTGCAGGCCAGGTCCCCATGAGGGCCATGTGAGAGGCAACCATACATTGCTGTTTCTCTCCCTCTCTGTCTCCCTCCCTTCTCCTCTCTCTAAAATAAATAAATAAAATCTTAAAAAAAAATTTAGTAACAGAAAGGTCTTGGTTACATAATTTTCCACTATAGTGAGCAGGTCTATGGAAACTTCCAAAGGAAAGAATGCACAGCTTTCCTCTATACATGCAAGACGTGCCTGCATAGATTACATGTCACTACCCTGGAGAAAGCCTCCCGTGTCTGTGTGAATGGAGCTTTATGCACAGATAACTGTAAGCAGGATTTGGGATTTTTTTTTTTTTTATCTACATGAATGTCCTGAGGTATTCAAGAGCCAGTCATTGTTCAGGACAGGCCCTCACTTGACAGGATGTCCAGTGACCCTGCTAGGTCCACCAAGTTCAAGTAATATTCCCTCAGTTAGTGTGATGACAAGCCCATCCCCCCAAATTTATGAAATGCCACCAAGAAAATGATACTCTACTTTCTGATTAAAAACCACTCCAATAAGAAGTGTCTTCTTTAAATGAACACCTTCAATTTTAGAATAGTTTTGGAGCAACAGAAAAATGAAAAAGAGTAGCACAGCAAGTTCCCACATCCCCAGTGGTCTGTTATTAGCACCCGATGGTCCACTTGTCCCAGTTATGAACAAAATTGGTACTTTGTCGCTCACTTAAGCCCAGATTTATTCAGTTCTCCTTAGTTTTTATCTGCGATTGTGTTTTAAGATTCCCCTCCGAGATACCATGTTACGTTGCGTTGTCCTGACTGCAGGGGCTCCTCTGGGCTGCATCAGTTTCTCGGGCCTACCTCACCTTAGATCATCCCAATAGCCGTGAGAAGCCCGGGTCGGGTGTTCTGTAAAGCATCCCTCCATTAGGACTCGTCTGATGCTTTTTCTTGTTATTGGACTTGAGTTATGGAATTGGAGGAGCAAAACCAGGAGATCAAGTCTCATGGTCTTTTGCCTCGTGTCCAGGACACATTCTATCAACATGGCGTGCCACTGTTGATGTTGACCTTGACCATCCAGCTGAGGTGGTACCACTCAGGTTTTCCACTTCAAGTCACTCTTCGTCTGTTTCTGTGCTCTGCTTTTCGCAAGGAAGTCACACCAGGCTGTACACACTCACGGGGCAGGGAGTGGCAGGGCGCCTCCTGCAGGGCCGAGCACGCACTGAGAGTGCTTGGCATGTTTCTGCAGGGGGCATCCGTCTCTTCCTCATGGCTTGTTAACTCTGCTTACTCGTATTTGTTTATATGGCTTTATATCCATGAGTACATACTGATATAAATAAATTTTAAAATAATAATTAAAATATAAATACTAAATTAAATATAAATAATAAGTTAAAACAAATTAATTTAAAAACTAAGGAGGAGGTGTATAATCCAATATTACTTTATTTTGTTTCTCAGAGTGTTCCAGCTTTGGCCATCGGTGCTCTCTCAGCTGGTTTTCCATCTCTTTGAAATACTCCCAGCACTGAATTGAGTTGTCTTCTTTCCCCTCACTCTCTTTTTCCTCTCCCTCTCTTCCTCTCCTTCTTCCTCACCTCCTCCTCCTCCTTCTTCCTCTTCTCCTCCTCTCCTCCTTCTTCTTCTCCTTCCTCTCCCCCTCCTTCTCCTCCTCCTTCTTAGCACCTCCTACCTTGCTGACACAGGAGGCTCCAGGCCCATTCAGTTTCTACGTGTGTATGACAATGGTGTTCATAATTGCCAACCTGTACCCTCAAGGGAGACAATTCTGTCAACTAGAATACAGTCCTTTTGTACAGATTCTTTTGTCTTTAGCCTTAAAAACACCACACATTTCCAGAGTGCCAGGTCACCAACTTACCCACCAACCCTTTCAATAAGGTTATTTCATATATTTTTAATATAGTGGATTACTTTGTCAAAGCTCACATTCCATTTCTGGATCCCTCATTCTCCTAAATATTTTAAAATTTGGATTCATTAAAATTTGTATTCATTGAGGTATAAATTTCAGTAGGTTTGGACAAGTGCAGTGTCATTACTTCCACCATGAACATGTCATGCAGGACAGTTGCACCAACCCAAGAAATCCTGCTGTGCTTCACCGATCAGCCCTGGAAAACCCGCAGCCTCTTTGCTGTTCCTGTAGTTTTCCTCTCCCAGAATGTCATTTCAATGGAACAGGACATTAAGCTGGCTTCTCAGATCGGTTTCTTTACTTAGCAGAATGCATCGAAGCCTCGTTTATGTCTTTGTGTGGCTTGATAGTTTGCTCCTTTTCATAGCTGGATAGGAAGTAGTCTGTGTGGAAGCATCGCTGCTGTGTAGCCATTCTCCTACTGAAGGACGTCTTGGTCGTTTCTAGTTTTTTATGATTACCAGTAAAACTGCTATAAACACTCATGTGCGGGTTTTTGTGTCAATGTATGTTTCAGATCGGTTTGGTAGGTACTTAGGAGTACAGTTGTGTTATTATCTGGGAGGACTGTGTTCGGCTCAAGTAAGTCTGTGACAATCTGTTTTCCAAAGTGGCTTTGTCAATTTTGCAGCCCCACTCACAGTGGCTGAGCTATACAGTCACGGTAGCACCCTCTGTTCAGGCTTTCTCAGTTGAGACGTTAGTGGCATGGAGTGGGACTGTTCTTTGTTTTTCGGGACACCCTGCGTGCTGTAAGAGGCTTAGCTCCTGATGCTGGATGCCAGTTAATCCCGCCAGTCATTGTTACCGCGCAAAGCACCTCATGCTATAGCTGTGTCCTCCCGCAGAGGGAAATGCACCGGCCCAGGCTAAAATTACTGCTCTCCTTGAAAAGCCTATAATAAACTTTAAAAGCGTGTGTTACAATAAAACATAGAAAGGATACAAAATTATCTCACCAAGGTAAAAATGTGTGTGAAATGTGTGGAAAGCTAGAAAGAAATAAACTGACAAATCAAGGATAATTGTGTCTAGTTGGGATTATAAGTAACTTTTACCCTTATTTGCCCTCTTTTTAATCTATTTTGTAATTAGTCTGTAATATTCTTCTACAATAAAAACACAATATATTATTCAAAAGTATTCCAATAATGAAATAATAAGTAAGTTTATTGGGTAAATTTTGAATGGCTTTGTCTATGAGAGGTACATTTATATTTCTAGATATACTTCTATTCTTTCCTGATTCCAGGCCAATTAATTGTGCTTCTCACACATTCCCTTTGATTGAAAATGGTAACAAGACAAAAAGGAGAAACGAGGAAAATGCCAGAAAACCACCAAAAGGGTTTTTCTCCCCTGTGTCCTGTGTATGGGTGTTTCCACATGGGTGCCACGCTGATGGCAACGCTCCTCCAATTGTTTCGGAGTCTCACACTGCCGTTTACAACATCAGCATTTTCTCTTGAAGATTCAAATTGTCCACATCATATTTCAGAGAGGGAAAAAAAAGAGCAAAGCTAACAATATTGAGCAGGGAAGGTTCTTTAAAAGCTGTTTTCACGTTTTCTTCTAAGACAGGCAATTTTAGCATAAGACATTTGCCTGGCAACCGTAACCAGCGGATTCTGGGTGTTAAGGGAGATTTTATAGAATCTTATAGCTTGGCTATTTTCCACTCCCTGATGAAAACTAGTTGGATACATTTACAAGGGCAGAATGATGTCTTCAGGGACTGCTGAGAACATTTCAGCTGCATTTGGAAAGAGAACAGACTTTTGTGCCAGGCAGATTGAGGGTGCAAATACTTCTCTGATTCTTTCTGGTCGCATGACCTCAATCTCCAGACTCAATTTCGTTGCGCCTTCATTTTCTTATCTGAAAATAAGGATTCTGGCTGGATTATTGAGAAAATTAAATACAGGAGATCCCTAACATCCTTGTAGAAAGTAACTTTGTCTTGTTAATGTATTTCCAGGACCTGGAATTGACAGAGGGGATAAATTTCAGTCAGCATTAAACCAAAGTTTGCTGCTGCTTTAAAAATTGGCTTTTTAGGAATTGAATATTTTCTCATTTAAAGGGAAATCATAAGTTATATGCCATGCGCTTTACATGTCTATCTGTTCCTTTATAATGAATCATCCTAAAATGTAGTGGTTTATACAATCATGAGTTTATTATTTCTTATGATTTGGTGGGTCAGCTGGGCAGTTCTGCTGGTCTTGCCTGGGCTTCGTCACGTGCCCGTGTTGAGGCGGAAGTTTAGGTGTGAGAGAAATATTAAAAACGGTCTCACTAACCGGCCTGGTGGTCTGCTCTGTCTGCTCACCTGAGCACCTTGCTTCTCTCCCTGTGGCCTCATCACCCAGTAGATGAGACTGAGCTCGTTCCTGTGACAGCAAAGGCATCCCAAGATGCCAGTTCAGAAGCTACGAGAATTTACAATCTCACCAGATTCTGTTGCCAAACAAGTCACAAGTTGGCCCTGATTCAAGGAGGGCGGAAAGAGATGCCGTCTCTCCATCTCTTCGAGGTTGGGGCTGCAAATACTATGGCCACATTTTGTTTCGGTCTCTGCTGGGACTTTGAATAATGATCACAAGTGCTTGGTGAGATGGAGATTATTACTCACATGAGTTAACCATTAGCTGACACATTTAGAAAGAAGTAAATGTAGAATGGTTAAATGTGAGAATTCTGGATTCAAACTGCCTTGTTTAGAATTCAAGCTCACACAAACTAATGTGTGACCGTGGGTGGGTCACTTGATTTATTAGTTCCCTATGGCTTTTCTAATAAACTACCAAAATGCTTAGTGCCTTAAAACAACAGACATTTATTTTCCTATAGTCCCAGAGGTAAGGAGTTTGAAGTCAGCCTTACGGGACTAAAGTCCAGGTAGATGCCTGCAGGGCTGCGTGCCTTTGGGGGTGTCTAGAGGGGATACTTTCTCATCTTTCTCGATGTCTAGGGGCTGCCCACACCCCTCAGCTCGCGGCCCCACACACTCTGACCCCCACCTCCATGATCACTCCCTGTCTCTAAGTCTGCCCTCCTGACCCCTCCCCTTCTTACAAGGATCCTTGAGATTAATTTGACCCACGCGGATAATCTAAAAATACACATACTATGAGAAGAAAAAAATATCACACTTAATAAAACATGTTGTGAGGGCTTCCCGGTGCCGCTGTGCTGAGCCCTCCCACATGTCTTACCTTATCGTTCCCAAGTCCTTCGTTACTGGCGACTCCCCAAGAAAGTCCACGTCATCATTCTTATCTTACCAGTGAGAAAACTGGAACTCAACGGTTAGCAATACCAAGGTCCGGCAGTGGCTCAGTCTCATTACAAACACCCTGCTCCTACCCAACCCCTTTGGGCTGCAGCAAAAGGGATTTTTATGAAAGGACTTTAAACACACATCATGGTTTGCCTTTCTACTTGCCTTGCTTTTAGCGAGGAGAACTTGTTGGGCTTTTCTTCCCTGAATTTTTCCAAATAAATTAAATGAAGAAGGGGAGACTTAGCACAGTTGGGATAGGAAGCTTTAAGCACAAACCCTTCCCGGCCTGACCTGGAGGCAGCCACAAATGGCATTCCTGTAAAAGCTCTGAAAATACTTAGGCAAGTCTTAAAGTTAAACAAGGCACTTAGTCCAAGCCACTTTAATTACATCTCAGAAAAGTGAGTATAAAGAAAGGGTTTATTGGTGGGCTCAGGGAGGGTGGGGTGGATGGAAACATTTACCCCAAGTGGGCAGCTCTCAGCCTGGGTGGTTCACACGAACACAAATATCGAACTCACTAGATCAGAGCTTGGGGGGGCCGAGCCTGCTGCTTGTGGGTCTTTCGGGGTTTGAAAGCGAAGGAAGGAAAGCGGAGAGTAAATCCAGGAGCTACTGGGAGACTGACTGGGAAGGATAAATAGTGGAAAAAACCCATATATCAATTACTTATTTGTAAAATGTTATCAGAAAGCAAAACAGACGGAAATATAGGAAAAAGCAGCAGATGGCTGTTTAGGTTTTGAATCAATTCATTTATACCACGAGGCTGAGCTAAGTCATATCTCCATTTTACAGACAAGGATGTTGAGTGTCTGCGAGGATAACGTACTTGGCCTAGGTCACAAAACAGGTATGCGGCAGAGCTAGGAGCAGAGCTAGGTCTTCTCACTCTGAATCCAGTATTATCCCCAAACCATCAAGTGTGTGTGTCTACCTCCCAAATGTTCACCTGTTCCACTACTGTGACATCTGCAGGTGCTCAAGCAATCAGGGTTTCAGCACGAGGTAGACTCAAAGGGGCGAGCAAAGGGTTTAATGGAGAGCTTATTGATAGAGGTGTGAGCAGGGCTGAGCGAGCCAACAAGGCGCAGCTGCAGTCTTGACCCCAGCTGGGCACGGCCTCTGGGCCTGGAAGGACAAGAGGAGGCAGCAAAGTTACAGAACCCAAGAGAGCAGGAGCCATGGGACAGGGGCCGCCCAGGGGGCGCTGTGTGCTGGTGGAGGTATAACTACTTTGACATCATTAGCCCGGTGGGGCCAGGACAGGTGAGGAGAAATCTTGTCTTCTGAGGCCTCCTGGATCCTGCCTGGTTCTCTGATTGGCTGAAAACAACCCAATGCCAGGAGTCAAAGGAGATGATGCAGAATGTCAGTTGTTCTCCTGGGGCACAATACAAAGAACATCCAGCTCAGGTGCTCTGCGTTGCAATTTTCAGGGGCCCAGCCTGACACGGTGAGTCAAGTTCCATTTTGCCTAATATCTGGCTGCTCACCGTGAGCCCACCGCTGAGCTGGCAGCTGCTTAAACAAACACTTGGCCAGTGTGTGTGAAGGCCACTGGGGTCTCCTGGAAATGACAAACGGAGGCGGAATCCGTGCTGAGAAACTCTTCTGGAAAAAGCTGGTCAGGTTTTCTGAGAAGTGTGGTAACAGCTATTTTAAGGAGTCACAAAAGTTTACGGCTGACTTTTCTAAGTGCGGAAGGTCACAGGATTAGAGGAGGGGCAGCAGAACACGTCCGGACCGTGCTCAGAGGACTTCTGCCTCGTGGTCCCTCCGAGGGGTGGCAAACTTGGGGTCCCACTCCCCCCAAACATCGCCTGACAACGTGCATTAGGGCCCATGCAGGGAAGGCTAGAGGGAAACATCTCAGAGGCAGAGATGAGATCAAGGAGGAAGAAGCCTGGTTAAAAGAGTCATATGTGGGAAAGTCATTATTAGACTGGGTTCGTGCGGTAAATTTAGAAAGGCGGTGTTCAACAGCTGGTGTGATGTGTATATAGGACGATGCAGGAAGGAAGGATGGGCCCCCCAGGTCACTTGGCAATGCTCCGACTACCTCTGGCTCCTGTACGTGGTCCTCCTTGGTTCGTTAGTTGCACACACCGTAGCGTGTGGCCTGTGTGTCAGCTACAGTGTTTGTTTCATTTCCCCAGCGTTTCCATCAGATGATATTGCGCACTTCACCCTGTCCCTAGTTCCTACCTGAGTCATCTCTGCTCTGCACACCTGGTCGTGCCAGGGAGACCGACTCTTCTAAATTTTTTTTTTTAAAGATTTTATTTTTATTTATTTTTAGAGAGAGGGGAAGGGAGGGAGACAGAGAGGGAGAGAAACAGCAATGTATGGTTGCCTCTCAAATGGCCCTCACAGGGACCTGGTCTGCAATCTAGGCATGTGCCCTGACTGGGAATCGAACCGGGACAGTCTGGTTCCCAGCCCGCGCTCAATCCACTGAGCTACACCAGCCAGGGCTTTAACTCTTCTAAACTTTTCAGGACACCCCAATTCCTACAGGGCTCAGCCCAAGGGCTCAGAGGGAGTTCAAGGCCCACCTAAGGTCCAGATACCTCTCGTTCCCCACACTTACCAAGTTAGTACGTCTCCATGTACTTACACGCCTCTGTTCACTCAGTTTAGAAAGCCCTTTAACACGAGGCTCCAGTTCAGGCTCCCATTCTCTCAGACGCTATAATGGCCGCAGTCTGCAAGGAGAGTTAGAAACCCGGTCTCTTGGATCAACAGGGAAACTTTCTTCGCTGGGTCACACGCCTCATAATCATTTGTCAAGCTAAGGTATCTTTCTCTCAGTCCAGTGCTCTTTGTACCTCTACATTCTGTTTTAGCTTTAAAGTCCTGTGTCTGTACCTTCTAGATTTATTTGAAAATTAACTCACTGGTGCCCTTCAACCTACATAGGAAATCATAAGATTCTGCCCAGACTGAATACCTTAAAATTCCATTTCCTCTGTGCCTCCCCATGGGTGGATGTGTGACTGGGATGCTATCGGGCTACTCAGAGAGTCGGCTCTGCTTTGTTCTCGGTGTCCTGTTGGCTTGATCACTCAGGAAGCCTTTTCATAGCTGGAGGTAAATCTGGCATTCTCTTCAACTTCCATTTCAAGCAGACTCTGAGAATGTTATAGTGGGATGGACTTTGACCATTAACATCCTCGAAAAATAGAATAGGCATTATACAATTTGTTACATTCTGTTTGCACACAAGCAATATAAAAAAAGGACAAATATAGATTTTAAAATTGAATTGCTAGGGCAATTGGATTTATATGCCAGTAAAAGAGTAAGACATTTTTTTTTAAAGAGATGCTTGTAGTTTGTAATAACACGGTCTGGACACGAGCTGTGGAGCAGCAATGCCAGCTGTCTGTGCCCTTCAGAAAAAATGTACCTGCCAGATATCTGGCCTGTTCCGTGGCAGCATCTCATCAATAGGGTGAAATAGTCATTTAAAAAATGTAAAACCAGATACTTGAGGGTTTCTTTTTAAATTTGGGCCAAACTGTTCATCTAGAAGCAGAACTAAGTGACCAAAGTAAAATAAACCATATTCTCTGGATTCTACACTTGAAGTTGAAAAGATCAAGTGATATAGTAATTGTCTTCAAATACTCAGGGATTATAAGCTAGAGAAGAGCTAGGCATGCTTTCCTTAGCTCTGGAAGTGAGAGGAAAGGCTAATAAGTAAGGTTATAGGTCATCAGATGTTAGGTCCATAGAAGTAAGAACAAGCTAAGGGAACTGTTAAATGCAGAACTAATAGCCTCTGAAAGTGATGGGTTCCTATCATAAGAGGTATTTAAAAATATATAGATGTATCTCTTTCCCTCATTTATGTGATTTTAGCTTTGGAGACAGGGGTTAATCTGCCTGGGGGGAAAAAGTGTATTGATTTCTGTTCATTTTCTTCCTCTCTGTGTTCAATTATATGATCAAACCCTTGTGTATTAAGAGGCAAAAGTCTTTTCAGAAAGAAAGAAAAACGTCTGAACATGGAAGAAACCGATTCAACGGTTCTCCAAGTGGGAAGGAGACAGACGTGATGATCTCATTGTTGTGCTTCTAGGAAAGATGATTCATGCAGTCTGCTGGCGTTCAGGGTAGCTGGAGGGGAGCTGGGCATCAGCAGCGACGCCTTCTTCCTCTCTAATCAGGACCAGAGGCTCAAGTCTCTTTTAAAATAAGAGGCGAAAGCACTTAGAAATTGGCCTAAATCAAGAAAGCTTCACAAGAATGTTCTGTAAAATAGGAATATAAATAAATCTCTTTCAACTTAAAATTAATTGAATTCAGTACATGGTGGGTTGGTGGGAAGGGGGGGGGGTCGTATAAATGGCCCAAACCCACTAGCTCTTCTATTTCCAACTCCTGCCAGCTGTCATGCAGAAATTCAGTTTTCACTCCCCTCTGATTGACTTGTGAGGACAGAGAACCAGCTTAGAGAGGTGAAGAGTTAGAGTCGGAGGTGGTTAGGGCAGCCTCAGCCGCATGAGGACACTCAGTGGGAGAACAGGCCTCTTTCTAGGAGCAACTTTTTGCCAACTGGCCAGGGGAGTGCAGCTGCCACAGTTCTAGAAGCATGTTTCCCTTCTAAATTGCCCCAAACTATATACAATGGTTTTATGATCCTATAAACTAGCATGTATTAAAAGTCTACTGTGGACCAGACACTGTGAAGTGGATTTGAATGTGTCCAATTGGCATGCTTCTGGAGCGGCAGCCAAATGCTAAGACTGGAGAGAATTCTTTGGTTGCTGAGCCACTTGGCCTGACCCTCTCTTAAATGTAGGGGACACTTCTCTGTGACTTCTCATGGAATGTGGAAAGAGGTGCAAGTTAAAGTTTTCTAGGTAGTCTACTTCATCATTTTTTATAACAATAAAACAATTGGAAAGTATATTTGAGATTATCCTTGTTGTCATACTGAGCTTATAATGCAAGGATAAAATTAGAGATAAAAACCAAAATTTGGCCCTGGCTGGTGTAGCTCAGTAGATTGAGCGCAGGCTGGGAACCAAAGGGTCACCAGTTCAATTCCTACTCAGGAAACATGCCTGGGTTTCAGGTCAGGTCCTCAGTGGGGGCCACATGAAAGGCAACCACACATTGATATTTCTCTCTTTCTCCCTTCCTTCCCCTCTGCCTAAAAATAAATAAATAAAATCTTTAAAAAAAAAAACTATTTGTAGACAGCATCCATATAACTACATTGAAATCTTAGTAAATATTAAGTACATTAATAAAATCTTAGAGGTTTTAAAAGGGTCATAATCTAGATCAATTCTCTCACTGATTGAGTTACCTAGCAAAGACAACGACTTGTTCAATGTCCTGGAGTTGGATAATTAGGTAGAAAGTGGAAGTACTGATTTTGTACAAAGTGCAAGGTACATTAACTATATTATTCTACTTAGTTTTTTAAAATTAGTTTTATTTTTAATCACAAATATTCTGCAGTATAATTGAAATTGTTCAACAGTTCTACAAAACTTATTAAGAAGTATATTTTCATTTCTAGCTCCCAGATACCCAATTTTAACTCTATTAATTAATTCTTTTTTGTATGTGCTTTTGTAGCCCTAAAATAAAATGTTGCCATTTTTATTTTTTAAAATTTCTTAATCTTATATTTTGGTTTAAATTCACACTGTAGTAGTATTTTAAGGTTCAACAATAACATTTTTTAAAAATAAGATTTCTGAAAGTGTCTTCATTGATCATTTGCTTGCATATCAAATTCTGGGTTGGAAGTTACCTTGTTAAACATGAAACATATTCTTTAACTTAACTTCAGATATTACTGAAGAGAAACAAAATCCCGATTCTAGCAGCATCTTTTGAACCACCCCCCCCCTTTTTTTTCCTGAATGCAAACTTCTCCTGTGTTCGTCAGTTCCGAGATCTCAGATGATGGGTAACAGGAAGCCCTGTGGGCCTATGTCCTCTGTTCCACCAGATGCTTGGTGGGCCCCGTCAGTGTGAAAATTCTCATCAGTTTTGAGAACACTTTTAAATTTGTTCTTTGCGGAACTCCCTCACCTCTGCTTGCCTGGTCTGTCTGTTGGGAGATCCTGTACTTCAGACGTTGTCCCCTACGCACTCATCCTGTTCTTGTCTCACCTTCATCTTCTACGTTTTACCCTGTGTTTCATGGTTTCTGTGTGCTGCAAGGGTCCATGGGTTCCATTTCTACAAGTTACTGTTTTTCCCAGTTAGTTTCTCTTCATTTCATACTGGATGATATTCTCAAAGTCTGGTGATCCTTGGCCACCCAGTACTGTTTAAGACTAGGACACAGATGGACAGAACGGACGCTCTGTGGCGGTCTGTCCGACTGTGGTCCTGTGCTGCCTTTCTCAGCTGGGATATTTTATGAGAACTGATCCCTAATTTCTTAAGGCATCTTTTTATGTAGTACACTAACTTCTTCACTCTGAATCTGGATGATAGGAACTATATGACATAGAAGAGTTCAGAAAACAGTCACTAAACTCATTTTCTGTGTTCAGTCATTTTGATGTGGAAATCTGGTTGAAAGGATGATCTGACGTCACCATTTGACAAGGACGGGGGTGGAGTCAGGAGGACACTACACTGTCAGTATCTTTAGTTCTTTTGAAATGGTTCAGATTCCCCAGAAAACCCTTTGAAATCTTCCTGGAGGCTTTAGCCTGGCGTCCTCGCATTCTCGGGGCTGGTGGCTGGAGAAGGGAAGGTACCAACACCAGCAGAGCATCACTCAATCCTCTGAGGTTTTTTTAAGTGTTTCTCAAATCTGTGTGGTACCCCCCCCCCCCAGGCACAAACTCTTTGCTGTACTTATAGAGGGAATAAATCCTCCTTTTCTGTAGCAGGGGAGAAGGGAAGCAACCAGGCTGCAGGAGGCACAATAAACGTTTAAATGTCCCTGAAATACAGGCACAATGACTCCTATTGCCAGTCCCACCTTCGCTCCTTTCTAGATACACCTGGAGTCATGAGTTCCTGAATCTCATCGACCGACACGGCCTAAATCTGGTGCTTCCTTGTTTGCTCGACTAAAACTTGGTTTCCTTCATCTGCCTCCCTCCTTCCAAAATTGCCTTGGTGCTGTCTCATTCTCTCTGCCCTGTGATCCTCCCTACAGACCGGGTTACTGTCATTTAAATGGTGTTTCTTAGGGATTAACAGGCTAAACGATGTCTTTTTCCCCATGTCTTTGAATCAACCCCGCTCGCCAGGTGACAGGTGTATTGGTTACCTAAGGCCGACATCACAAAATACACAGACTCGGTAGCTTAAACAACAGACATATTTTTCCTCACAGTTCTGGAGGCTACAAGTCCAAGACCAACTTGTCAGGGGAGATGGTTTCTCCTAAGATCTCCCTTTAAAGACCTTGTTTCCAAATCCAGCACATTTTTGAGGTCCCAGATTTTGGGACTTCAGCATTTGAACTTTAGGGGAAGCTTGTGAAGACATAAAAGGAAAAAAATGTATTCTCTAAGCCATTCAGAAGTGACAGTGGGGCTGAGACAGTTCCCAAATGTCTCCGTGACAACCCGGATTCTAGCTGTGTGAAAGTCCACTTGCTTCCAGCCACAGACCTCCTTCTGTCTCTACTGGAGAATTACAGCTTTAACACTTCAGTCTTGGGGAAAAGAACCATAGAGAAAAATGTAAGGTATAAACTATGTCTTTCCTGGTCCCAAACTTTATATATGCTTTTAATTGCAAAAAAAAAAAGCCACTCACTAGGGGAGTTCCAGCCGCCTTGCTACCTTGCAGATGGCGTGGAAAGGTGGGACTGCATTGTCAAACAGAAGTGGGACGAGTGGCCTGAGCATCCGGTCCCTCATCTCCTCAGACACCTCCCACGTGTACGTAATGTCCTGCGACCTGAAAGAAATTGTCAAAAATCCAAAAATACAGAGCCTAATTCCATAGTGTGGGAAACGAGGCATTGCCTCTCATCTATGCACAAAGGAGTTTAAAGTTCTTGAGGATTCCAGCTTTTGAAAAGCCTGAGGCAAAGTTAGCATTTCCGTAAAATCAGAAAAATAAAAATGTACAAAGATCTATCTATATACCTGGTTTGGGAAAGAGCCGCACTCAGTATTTAAAAGGCAGGAGTCCAAGCTAAGTGAAGAATTCACGCAGGAGGCAGGTTCAACACTCACGTGGTTCAGTTAAGCAACTCTCTGCAGCGAGACCAGAGGCCTACACGCTGTTCAAACGACAACTCGTACTGTCATGCCTGTCGACTCTGGGTCCCAACATAATGCGGGCTCCGGCATGCCGCGGTCTCAGAGAAATGTGCTGCAGTGCTGCCTCGCTTGGGGGATGATTGACATGTAGCAACCTCCGCTCGCTGCTGCCACACTATGTGACGCTCTACCACAGCATCTTGGGTACCCTCAGTGGACGGGGGAAACGGGGAACCGAGATTTTCCTTGTCGGCCACTAGGCGCTGCGAGAAAAGCCCTGTCTGTGCCACTTCAGTGGATTTTTGTAAGAGAAGAAGGGGGAGGAGGGCACCGAAAAGCCTGGAGCACCCACTGTATGCTAAACCCCAAGCCCTGGCTGGTGTAGCTCAGTGGATTGCTCACGGGCTGCGAACCAAAGGGTCACCGGTTCAATTCCCAGTCAGGGCACATGCCTGGGTTGCGGGCCAGGGTCTCAGTGGGGGCCATGTGAGAGGCAACCACACATTTATGTTTCTTTCCCTTTCTTTCTCCCTCCCTTCCCTTCTGTCTAAAAATAAATAAATAAATAAAATCTTTAAAAAAATTAAACCTTGAATCTTGTACCTAATTTACATTGCTTTAATTAATACAACAATTCTTGATGGTGGGTTTTATTCAGCTTCACTTGACACGTGAGGAAACTGAATCTCAGGGACACAGAGTCTCATCTCCCGCCCCCGTAATTGGTACTTGACAAAAGTGAGATTTATTCGATGTCTGTCCCTAAGTGGCCCTCTTTCCACTCATCATTCATGCATTTCCTGGAAAGAGTGGACCGTGTCCCTTGCTGTCTGAGGCTTCAGAGATAAAAGAGGCCAAGCACCTGCCCATGAGCATCCACGCCATTCCAAGAAATCCAGTACCCAAATTGTGCGCTACAGACGCTCATTGAATAATTTCCATCGTCTTGGAGCCCAACATTTTCACCCCTGAGGTAAAATGGACAGAAGTCAAGTCAAATGCAAATTTTAAAACTGCGGATGGACAGCTGGGGAGAGTTTCTAGAACAGGATTGATGTCATCATTTCACTCAAGTCACTTGTTTGCCTGTTTCCTCACCAAGTTTGCGGTTTCAGAGTGGCCCTTACTATCCAAGTTCCCGCGGCACTTCTGAGGGCCTGTGCAGATCCCAGAGATCAATGTGCCTTTGTTTATAAAATCAGCAAGTGAAAGCGTGAACAAAGGACTGCCTTACACTCCTCCCTGTGGGCAAGCGAACTGGAATCACATGGAGCAGCCGATGAGGAGGACAGAGAGCTGTCCTCGGAAGACTGGTCTGGTGGCCATATTCAATCTGCAAAAGATGGGGCATGATTAAAAGCTGGAAGACTGGTTAGCAGACTCGTCTAGGGATTAAGAAGTAAGCAGAAATGGTGCAAGACAATTTTTTTAAATGTCAAAAGATGGGCATTTCAGAGCAAAATGAGATATGTCTTTAGATGGTGTATCTCCAGTGGGAGGAACCTTGGGAGAAGGGGAAAGCTGAACTAAGAATACTTCCTATTATAGACTCACAACTGACTCTTGAAATTTTATCTCATTTGACAACCATCACAAAACATAAATGAGAGTATATATCTCTACTTAATGGGGAGCTGAGATTTGAAGCAACCTCTGATAATTCCCCCATGGATGTTTTTCCCTCTGGTTCATGCCACCTTTCTAATCAAGATAAAGGAAGAGAAAGGAAGAGCTGAACTGTGGAAATGGAAAAAAAATGAGAGCATCTATCACTTTGGAAATGCGGTTGCTGACTCAGAGTGATAGAGAGGTACAGCTAACAATCAAATTAAATGCAGTTCTAGACAAGCAAACCATATTCTGAAGCAATGAGTATGGTATATTTATTTTCCATTTCCTCTCTGTGGCTAGAGACTCAAAGAATAAAGTCATTAAAAATCTTTCCTATGTTTGCCTTTGCTGGTGAAATGAGAGCGTGCTGGGTCTGGAAGGAGAATGTTCTAATTAGCAGGCCTTAGTATTTACACTTGATGGAAATAATGATACGAGAATCAATCCAGTCCTTCATCTGTATGCAAGGACTGGTATGCGTTTGCTCTGCAAACGAACCCAAGCCCTGTCTGCTATGAGCAGGTGTTAGCTGAGAGGACAGTGACTTTACACAAAGCTGTGGTTTCCCTAAGGTGGCTCGTCCTGTGTCCAGCTGATGGGAGCTAAACATTGCCTGCAGAGGAAAACAGGGATGCCGGTGTTAGTGAGGAACCTGCCCGGCCGTCAGGAGGATGCCAGACAATGTCAGGATTGGGGGGCTGACCGACGCTCTGGCTTTTGCTAGTGCGGGGAGAGGGCAAGTCAGTCATTTCTCCTCCTAAGTTCATCTATTGAGTACGAGGTAGTAAATAGAAAGGAAGAAGTGCCTTTTGCAATTCAGATATTTTCCAGGCTTTCTGAGGGCTCCCCTGTGCCCTTGGCCCTGGTCTGCCTCCACCCCTGAGGCTGAAGTCACCCTGCAGAAATCCAGGGTGGTGGCCACAGGCTTCTGCTACCATTCTTTTTCATCTGTGACTCGTGCACCCAGGCAGGACAAATGCCCATCATCTGGAGTTTTACAGCTCACAGCTGCCTGGTTTGCCTCGGTACCACATAAGACTGAGATAATGCAGTGACATCTGGCCTAAAGGTGGCCAGGGATCCACAGGATGGAGTCACTGTTTGGGGGTGTTCCAGCTGCGGCTAATGGAGCCCAGATGACACAAAGCATGAAGTGATAAACAATAGCACCCCCAGCAACACTTGGGCTGTGGCTGCTCGGTTGATGTTTAATGACGTCAGAGGAAGTATCCTGGGGTCCACATGTGCAGATTCTGAGGACAAACCGATGCTTCCCTGCAAAGAAAGATGTAAATTGTCTCTCCTCCTGCTCAAAGTCACAGAATGCCTAATCCTGCCAAGCAAATGCAGGTTTTGCTTTAGACAGAGCTGCTGCTGTAACCCGGACTCGGGAAATGAAGTGCAGAGCAAGACATAGACAACCCATGCACACAGGCTTAGAGCAAATGCTGAAGCAAAACGAAGACCCAGGGGAGCCCCTGCAGCCAGGAGCCTGCACTTCTCTGCAGAAGAGACCACATGCAATGAGAGTGGGGGCCATCTGAACCAGACAGAGAGATCACTAGCACCCCAACCTCAAGGGTTTGGGGTTCTCACCAGTCTTGGCACAGAGCAGCCGGAGAGTGCAGCCCCGCCCCGCTTTGTGCAGCGGTCTATACCGCGTCTAAGTGTGCCTGTGGTTAACTGTGTCTAATCGACCTCACACAGTTCGAGCATCTTCATTAAAATTCTAGTTTAAAAACGTGGAGAAGAACTAAAGTATCAGCAGAAATCCTCCTGAGGACTGTTATTTGCAGCTGCCTGAGCTGGATGCCTCCTTAACGCTGAGAGGCACAGGTGCATGCGACCTGCAGTAGTGGTTCTCAGCTGCCCCCCAGGGCACACCCCTGCCATCCTCTGCTATCAAAGACAAGGCAAGGTCTGGGGCCTGCAGGTGGCCCCCCACACACTCACCAGTGTCGTACAGTCTGTGCTGATTGGCTGCAACGAAGCTATCGGGTGTCAAAGTAGGCAAAGCAGTCAGAAAGGTACATCCCCTAGGGATACTGAAGTTTTGGAAATGGTGATTTTTTTGTTGTTGTTGTTGAAGGAAAAATGAGAGGAAGAGAAAGAGAAAAAGAGAGAGAGTGCTCTAGAAGCATGGGCTACATTATTTCATTGTTGTGGTTTAAGCTAATGATCTGATGATGTCTGGTTACCAGCACTGCTCTGTGGGAATCCTCCCCTATCATGTGTCTGAGCTCCTTGCCTGCCCACTGCTCAGGCGACCTCGTGGTGCTGTGTTGATCCCTTTAACGGAAGGAGATCTGCCCTCCTTAACGACTTCCTTATTATTCTGGACCTCGGATTATACGCCAGAAGCCACGTGTTGCCAACAGCTGACACAGTCTGTGAACTGCGGACCTGGGGGCAGGCACTGCGGCAGTGAACACAGAGCTCTGAGCCAGATGTCCCCGTCTTCCAGTTTTTCCCAGTGTCAGCGGCTGCCTTACCTTGAGAGTGGAAATAATGGCAGTGTGACAGAGGGGTGCAAGGATTACCGGACAGGGACATGAACAGGCAGAAAGCCCCTAATGCATCCTGATCCTTTGCACACATCAATACTCAAACACGTCCTTCCCAGCCCCTGCAGTAAGCAGCATCGCTGTAACTCAGCAGTGTGCAAAGAGTTCCGATCAGCATGACCAGCTTCCCTCTCCACAGCCACCTGGGCAGGAGGCAGGAGAGCCACTTCACAGCCCCTAACTGTGGCATCGGGACATTGACCTGCATTTGGGATGTAGTTAGCCCAAGGGGCTCAGCTGACCCCAAGGAGCTGGGCCCCCATCTGTGCTCTTTGCAGGAAGGATCACGCAGAAGACAGAGCACCTGGGTCAGTGTGACTTGAGCTGGGTCATTGTCTTCAGGATTTGACTGGATTGTCGGGTTCTGAGAGACGCTCACTCTCGTCTCCTACTGTAAAGGACCCCCTCTTCTTAGGGGGACTCCCTGTCAAATCATACGAAGTCATCTCTCAAAGTACTTATCGCTCCTTGTCCTCATCTCTCTTTATTAATTTGTATACTTGGTGTCAGTCTTCTCTCACAAGAATGTAAAATCTATAAAGGTGCCAGTTAGCCCAAAGCCTGGCATTCTGCAGGTATTTCTAAAAAATGTGTATTTTATCATTGAAACAGAAGGTAACTAATATTATTTAAGATGGCACCTTTATTGGTTGTCTTTTGTTATTTAAAACATTGGAAAGCCTCTTAATGAGGCCAGAATTTCACTGGGCATTTCCCCATTCTGTAACATCCTCAGCCAGAAGCAGGAAGGCTTGGTAAGGTCCCAGTACCGGGCACAACGTGGTCAGTTCACAGCCGGCCACCACCAGTTCTCTCACAGACCCCCTCTGGACTCACCTCCTCTGCAGAATGAAGGCAGTGGTACCTTCCCCCAGGGCACAGGGAACCTGGGATGCAAATATGAGTGTCAACCCCCCCCCCACACACACACACACATCCTGCGTGCACTTGAGTTTGCTTAAGCAGATTTCCAGGAGGGGCTACAGAGTGGAAGGTGGGATGCTCTGATTACTAATCCTTCCACAAGGACGTATTTTTCACGAAGAGGAAAGAAAACGAATGACCCCCAACCGGGAAGTGGTAAATGATTGAGATACACTGGGCTACTTTCACATTGCCCTTGACAGAGACCATGAATCCCAGCCCCTCAGGTACATCGGGACATCTACCTAAGCTCTGAGCCCAGGTCAGAGCTTGGATCCCACAATCTGCCTCGGGACAGGCTGTCATTCTCTTGGAGCATTTCTAACATGAAAGAGCAAGGAGATGAGATAAGACTTGTAATTTGGGAAGAATGTTCCTTTCACATAGAGAAGACAGAAAATCTTATCATATCAGAGGCAGAAGGGATCCCAAATGAGAAAATAAAAGCCAAGGATCAGGCACCAAATAGGAATAGAATCAGAGAAGCTAGACTGAGAGAAAAAGAGAGAGAAAGAGAACGGAGAGAGAGAGAGGAGGGAAGGGAGAGAGAGAGAATGCGAGCAAGCACCCAGGCTATAGGGAAGAGCTCACAGCCTGTGTGATTCCTTTCTCCCTGTTGGTAGGAGCCTGGGACACAGGTGACCACTGAGTTAAAGGAACAGAGTCAGGGCAAATTGTCACACGGGTTGTGCTTGCCTCAGAGCCGATTGTGTACAGAGAGTAAACAGATGCTGATGTGAGTCACTCTGCCACTTCCTCAAACTCTGATGTGAAGACTTCATGGTCAGCATCTGGGCGGAAGACTGCCCATGGGGAGTCCTGATGCAATGTAGTGTCAGTGTCCTTGAAAGGTCCTTCAGAGCCATGCCAGGTTGATCTTCCACCTGGGGCACATGGCCTTCAAATAGAAAGATACAGAGCTACTAGCTCCGTACTGCAGTGTTTTTCTGTGAAGTTAATATGTTGTGAAGACACTCTGGTCTCCACCCAGCTGCCTTGTGACAGAGAAAAGATTACCACTGCTTCATATTGGTTTTGCTGCCCAAGGAAGACCCCTCAAGGAACGTAGGCCCCCTGGGTTCAAAATAAGGATAATTTTCAAAATCATCTGTTCAGCACCAGGCCATTTCTACTATCTCTAGTGTGTTTCAGATTTCACTAGTCACTGACTGCATATGAAGTCCTCTGTCCCTGCATGTTAAAGTGTTATTTTTATAAGTCATGGCCTATTTTCTATAAAATTCCCCCACTTTTCAGAGTTCCTTATTCCAGTATGTGTGTGGGTCCCAGAGAGATCACCATGGACCAGCACGAGGATGTCACCTGCTTGGCGGATGCTCTGGACCAGAGAGCGAGTATCCAGAGGATGCTCAGGGAAGCCCCTTGAACAGCTGCCCAGCTGGCAGCAGCACCATTGACTCTGCAGTCTCCGCTGATGGAGTCCACCTGATGGAAAAAAATGATAAAGCACAAAATATGTTCAAGTGTGTCATGCCCTGAGTCTCTAACTCTGAGGTTTCTCTCCCTGCCCCTTCCTTCTGCCTCCAGCATTATGGAACCCCAAGCTCCCCCTTTCTGCTGACAGGTAGTATACATAAGCCCTAAATACTCCCTGTTCCTAAGGCTCCTCAAGGTGATGGAGAAACGCACCCTCTCACCACGGTACCCAGGGTCAAGGTCAGACGTGCCTCCACCCCAAGCTGCCGCAGCCCAAGTGGCACCATTCTTTCCATTTGCTTCAAGACAGCTGGACCTAACTGTGTTTTCTGATCCTTGGACAGATGGCGGTTCTCCCTCCTGGTGATTCAGGTCTTACACAGAATTCATCCAGTCCCACACACTCACCTTCTGCCTCTGAACCTTGGAGATGAAGGTCTCGATTACGCTCACTCTCGGGGGTATCTCAGCCCCTGGATAAATGTGCCAATGCAATTAATTATCTGAAGGAAAATGAGGCCACCATTGAACTTGAGTCCTCCAACAGAGTCCAAGTTCCACGGTTCATATGCCATCAAAGTGGACGGTTAAGGTGGCATGTCTTTTAATTCTCAAAAGACATGTCTGGAAGAGTTTTTCATCCATGTCTTACACATGAGCGAATGCTCCATAGTTATACAGGTAGGAAGTGTCAAAACCTGCATCCAGTGCCTGGACCATCTGAGTCAAAGTGTGTGCTGAACACGGAATGACCTGTAAACTGTCCCATCATAATTGGTTGTACTGGCTGGGCTATGAAACTGGAAGGTAAAGTCTAGACCGGTACTTCCTGTCTGTCCCGGCGCAGAGACCCAGTACATGATTGACTGTGTCATTGGTGCTCAAAAAAAAAAAAAAAAAAAAAGTAATTTTAGCTCGAATCGAATTGAGGCACATTGGATTGGGTAGTAGTAAATTCGTGTTCTTCATTGATGAGACTGTTAGTAACCTTGACCCCTGTGCAAGCCGCATTTAGCTGTAATTGATATGCCCCTCACACGGCAACCACATGCCCACCGAGCTGGAGGAAGTGTCATCGAGGACGACGATGAGTGCACCCCCTGAAGCCGTCCATCTTTCCTCTGACAATTTTCCAAGACCATAAAAGGCAGTGGGACAAGGCGTGAATTTGGAGTCTGAGAAACTGGACTTAAAATCCTGTCTCCATTGTACAGAACTATCTAAACACTGGCAAGTTGAGTGATGGTTCGAGCCTCTGTCTTTGAATCTGTGAAAACGGTTATCATATCACCACTTACGAGGTCACTGTGCAACCTTGATGTCTTACGCTGTGCCTGACCTGGAGTGTAAGTACTCGAGCTGCAGTACCTTACTTCTCACCTTGTCTCCCTTCCGTCCTGCTCTGAGTGTGGAGTGGGCTCAGTGTGCTAATGGCAGCGTCAAAGCCAAACTTGGCCTGGTTGGATTCCAACGAAGACTTTTCCTTTATTCTCATACGGGCACTTCTGCAGAAGGGAGTAAACGGATCTAGCCAGAGCCAAAATGTCTGGCCGGCATTTGATAGATAGTTGCTGCTGCCACCGTGACATAGAAGATCCCCAAACCTCAGATTCAAAAAGCCCAAGTCATTCCTGCCTGGCCAAGGCCAGACAGATTGGTCGGGAAGGAAACCGGGGCCAAGTACCTGGGCCACCTACCCCATACCGTCTCCACGAACCCTTGCTTACCAGGACAACAGCCAGAAAACCACCCCATCTCCTCTGCTGTGTGAGGGGCCAACTCACCCTCCTCATCCTCTGCCTACACCCTCGAAACCTTATATATCGCTGTGTGAAATGTGCTGAGTTCATGATAAAACCATGCAAGGAAATAGTCAGCCATTACAAATGACAACATAAATGAAAATTCATGGATTTGAAAAGTTTTTACAAGTCTTTTGTGAATAATTGGTTTGCAAAACTATACACACATCCATATAGAGTGGTTGTACTTGGCGGGGTGGGGAGTGTAAATATACATTATCTCTGTGTGTATTGAGGTTATAAGTCCTAATTTATTTTCTTCTATATTTTTAACCTTTGTGTAACTGCATTTTCTGTTTCTATGCTGTGCCTATATTGTTCACAAAATAAAAATATAAAACCCATCTTTAATATTTTATAGGAGCTGACTAAACTGCAATACCAAGTTACAATCCTTATGAGAAACTGAGCAGCAAAAATGACATCGGGAACTGTAACCAGCACTGTGGAGTACATATCTTAAATCACGCTGATGTCTATATAACCGTGAATCACCACCGGCATCTTAATTGCAATCAAGAGATAGATTTAGAAGCCTTCTCTATCTCCAGCCAACACAGTAAGATCTGAAACAAACAAATCTACTAGGGTAGGATGCAAATTGGCAAATTTGCAGGTGACGTAACAAGCCACCTTCTCTAAACGTAAAAGTATTAGCTCTACACTATTGAAACTAACACTTAGAAAATTACAAATGATAACCACCCACGCATAACTCACAATCTTAAAATAATTGTGGTTAAATTTAATCTCTGTTTTATAGCTCTACAAATATGTATCAAAATTAGAAAATTGGTACCACACAGTGTAGGACACACAGACCTGCTCAGTTGTGTATAATGCAGGCACGATGGGAAATTATAATAGATTCTGGAGGAACAAGAGTTAAAATAAAAGGTGTGGTCTCTACCCTCATGAGTCTAGTGAACGAGTGCAACCTCCAAAGTGGGGGTAAGGCTTGGTGGTGCAGGACTCTCAGGAGACTTCCTCCGAGAGGCAGGAGAAACCAGCCTCCCTGTACTGGGGGATAGTGCTAAGTAATCATATAGGTACCTGCTTTAGGCCATGTGAGAGACGACTGCTCAGCTTACTTGCTGAGTCACTCAGGGAGGAAAGGAAGGAGCAAGTGACCAAGCCCTGTAGACATGGCCCATGACAGAAATTCTACGTGGGACACAGAGTGTTCTGCCTTCACCAACAACCACATGACTCAGGGGGTAGAGTCTCTGTAGAGACGGGAGGGGCTCTGACAGACAGGAGGCTCCAGATAATCCTGAAGATCGTTTCTGCAGCTGAACCCCTTCAACATTTTCTTCCAAAATTCACATCTTCAGCCACCCACCTCTCACAAGTGGAAAAATATTTCTACAGTATCAGCAGATATGAGAGCTTATGATCTCTGACACTTTGTACTTACTTTCCCCCTTGTTATATAAGCTATTTTCCCATCTCAGACAGCATTCTGAATGTTTGCTTTCTCCCTGAATTTACCGTTTTGGGTTTTCATTAGAGACTTACAGACAACCAGTAACAGAAGGACAGGTTGATGTGGTAACAATATTTTTCTCTAAAATGTTGCAATTGTTGTTGCTTTTTATTCTTTCTTTTTCTTCGTCCTTCTTCCTTTTTTTAATGGTAGACCATTTTTTAAGGGGACCTGGAAAAGTTCCCCTTAATAGCATACCCAATGGGACTGCAGTAGGACCTTGTAGAAATGTCTGACTTGCATTCCCACAAAAACTTTAATGGTATCGTGATGAAGAAAAATCCTGTATTACCACAATGTGATTTTCCTTTTGTTCTGAGTGTTCCATCCATAGCAAGCACATTCTCTGTGTAAAAGGAATTGGGGGAAAAGGAATGTCAAAAAGTGCCTGCACCCAATGCTTTGCACTGTGTGCTTTCTAGCATATTTATATGTACATGTGTGTATATGTATATCTGTATATTATGCATTTAGTGAATCCACAGTAAAAGGAATCTTGTTTGCCAACCAACAGAAAATCCTAGTTAAGGAAGCAATGGCAGAATAATGGCTTAGAATTTCCAGTCCTTGGAAGGAAGTATTTAATGAATATTTTATAATTTGATATATTATCAACCCGTAACACCGTGAGTACTCGTACATCTGGGAAACCTTCCCTGGTGTTGAACTGTAATGGTTTTGATGGTGAGGTGTGGCTCAGGGCTTGCCCCAGGTCTCGGTTTATCCCGACGGTTTCTCAGTCCCTCTGCAGCACTGTGCCTGAGAGAAACTTTCGGATAGAGTTTCATCAACAAAAAGGTCTTCAGAGGAAAAGAGGGGTCAAACGACCTTTCTCAGACGAAGAACATCATGGTAACTTTGCGAGACCTGCATGCCGCTGGCTTCCCGTAGTTGCGGTGGTTTCAGTTTCAGAGCAATTTGAATTTGAATCTCTTGAATTTCTACCCGATTCACTCATGCCTATGTTCGTTCATGTGCATCAATTAGTAGGCATTTGCCTCCCTGGGCCTCTGTTTTCCTATCCGTGCAATGGTTCTGATCATGACGTTGTTAACCCGAGTCCTTATGGAAATAGGCCTGCAAATGTGCAAATAACGCTTAGAAAGATTCCCCGTGCCTCATCCTTACACCAGTTATCGCCATGATTGGGATGTGAAGGCTTCTGCAGGGCAGGGGTCTTGGCGCCCGGTGAGTGCCACTAGAAGTGTCCTCTACAAGGTGAGCACTTGATCAATAATAAATATTTATAAAATGAAAGACGAATAGCCTGACACCCTTCTGCTACAAAATACCTCCAGACACAAGACTAGATGAAAAGTTCAATATTCTTTTACATGCAAAGGTAAGCAACCGAGAAAGTAAGGGAAGTCCAGAAGACCAGTAACAAAGCTTGTGTGTGTCTATGAAGGCTCTGGGGACCAGAGCCACAGAGTGGGGGCCCCTCGCAGGAAGGGGAGTTAGCCTGGAGAACCATGCATCACACTGGCACCAGTGAAGAAGGCCCTCAGGAAAGCAAGGAGTTAGAAGAATGTCCATCCTACAGAGACAGACTGTTTGTCTGTCCTCAGCTGTGGGTGGAGAGGGGAATAAAAATGTATTTCCTGAGAATCCAGGCATGCAGGCCAGCCTAGGTTTTTCCATAATCTAGATTATCACATAATCTGCGTAAAAACATACAAACAGCACTAAAAAAAATTCCACAGAAATTAGAATATCAATATAAGTTGTACCCATTGGCATATTGCATTAGCCCGACACAAGGGAACACAAGGTTTCTAGATATCCTTCACCAAGGCCTCCCAAAACCCACTGAACTAGTAGCGATGTCGAGGACAGGGCCCGCTGACGTGTAAGGTGGGGCTGGGCAAGAACAGCAGCGTGCGACCGCAGGGCACTCTTACAGCTTTCTGTCCTTGTGCCCGACAGTGTGTTCTCATGGGGAGACTAATGGAAAGAAACAATAGGGTTCGACACCCCGAAGCCTCAGGGTCAAATCTCACACCGGCCTCTGACTAGCTGCGTGACCTCGGGCCTTCTGCTCAACCACTTCAATTCTCAGTTCTCGAATTTGTAGAACTTAGATAAGACGAGGCAGGCAGGCTGGATGCGAAAGTACATGAGTTTCAGACAACACGTTTGAAACATCTAGGAAAGTACCTGGAACACAATCAGTGCTCAGAACCATGTATTTCCTCCCCGAGGGGTTTGCACACCAGACTTCGCCCACATCAACACACGGTTTCAAGCAGGAGTAACCGGAAGCAGCCACAGCTCGCCCCAACCCTGGCATGTGTATAAAGCCACCGAGGACATTCGGGAGCCCAGCGCTCTGCCCACCTCCCCATCCCAGGGAACGGCGGCCTCTGTGAGCAGAGGCCAGTGCTGGACTGTTCCCACTAGCACCCTTTATTCCAAAACGGAGCCCAAGGCCACTGCCGCGTCCAGCTGGACTTCCCAGCTGGAAACGTTTCCCTCCGTGCTGCCTGGGTGGGTTCTCGACCGAGCCGAAGCAGGGACTTTTCCAAGAGCCTTCTGGAGCTCTGAATGAGATGTTTTCCCTGGCACAGGACTGGAGCCCGTCATTAACAGCAGAGACATTAGCAAAATAACAACCGCAGGTTTTTATTTTCCTTTCTGTGGAATGTGGCTTCATCCTCGGGACCGATGGAGAGCTCTTTCTCCTTACATAACTATTTCTTCTCCTAACCCAGTCACAAATACTGGTTGGGGAGTCCCAGCTCCGAGAAGGGGAGAAGGTAAAAAGGGGCCACATGGGCTTGGATGCCGAGCGTTCATTCAGGATCACACACACCCACACACACACACAGATGCACGAAGGGAGAGCAGGGGAACTACAGAAGAGGTGGCAGCATCCATGACTCCTTCCAACTCTTTACCTTAGATTTTGCTGATCTGATATATTGGTTTCCATAGCAACCCAAAGTGGCCTGGATACCATGTGAAGTCAATTTCAGAGAGGTCTGCAGAGCCAGGCAGAGCGTCTGCATAAAAGCACCTTCTTGCCTCCCAGGAACTGCTGCCATTGGGCCCCAGGAAGTGTTAACACCTGTGAACTTGGTAATAAAGACTCGCTTTAGCTGGAAAGGAAGACATGCCCTGCTCCTTGTAGTTTTGAGATTCCAAAATTAGCCGTAGGAAAGAAAGCTTGGCAAAATCCATGGTGTCTGTGCTTAACTCATAAAACAAAATTTCCCAAAACAAAGGATCAGTGAGTTTATGCTGTAAAGAGAGATCAGATTGCTCTTGAGGGCCAGGACTGAAACAAAGGGTCCAAGATCAGAAGAGATGACACCGGGATGAGGAGTGAACAGAGATGGCAGAGCTTGGCAGGAGTGTTGGAGAAACTTAAATAGCTGCTAAGGAATATATATATTTATTTATTATCTTATTCCATAATTCCATAATGATAGCCTGGCAAAGGCTATAAATTTATATGTCAAAAAGATGTGTCCTGAGCCTTTATGTAACTCATATTTATCAAAAACAAGCACCAAAATAGAAAATGATGATATTCAGTGGAGAGGTGATGATCACAACGGGAACATTTATAAGTCACTCTCCTGCTCCCCATGTATGTGAGGATGTGGGGAGGGGTGCCCTGGGGCAGCATAGGAGAGAACAGGACCTGGGGAATCTCGAAGAACAATTGCTGAAGGAGGTGAAGCTGGAGCTCAGTGGTCAAGGAGAAGCAGATGTTGTTCATCAGCCTGGGGCACTGGAGCAATGGGAAGAGCCTATCAGCAAAGGAGGCTGCATCTGGGAAGCCCTGAAGGTCAGGTACAAATAGCCTTCTGTGGGAAGGAGGGAGGAGCAGGTGCAGGTGCAGGTGCAAGACGGAGTCTGCAAGGAGATGAAGTTAGAAAGATAGATAAGGACCAGCGTGTGCAATCTTTAAACTAAGGACCTTCTACTTTACATCACAGGTAAGGATGGGCCCCGAGCCAGGGCCATGACCAGGTCAGCCTTCTAGACAATCCTTGCAGTGGCCCCTGTGCAGAGTGGACTGGATGAGCCTGAAGACAGCCAAGCTGGTGAGGAGGTCGCTAGGCAGACGACCTGGAAGACGACCACCAAAGTATTTAATAAATGCTCGTATAAGTAACTGATTGGAGACAGTAAAGCAGGAATCAACAGCCAGAGAGAGAGAGGGAGGAGTTAAATAGTCTCAGCCTCTGTCACCGGGGCCGGAGGAGGGTTGCGAGAGGAACTCAGGCCCGTGTGACGTTCAGCGTCCTGCTCCTAATGCTGATATGCCTTCCCAGGCTGTTCTCGTGTTCATGGTGAGCACTAAACCTCTGGGTTTGGATTAGGAATTGTATCTATGGCCCATCTAAAAGGATGCCCTGTGAGGTGGGCCAGGCCTTTCTATTTCTAACAGTAGGAGTAATGAAGGGGACAGCTTATCAGATATTGAAATGGTATAAAGCTCTAAAGATCGTGGTAGTGCAGGGTCATCCAGAAAGGCCAGAGCAGATAAACTATGTAGAAATCCAGAAAAGAACAAAGAGTTTGTAAGCATTTAAAAATGTTGAAATGTTTGGTTTATTCATGAAATAATGACAAAACAACTGGTTATGGTTATGGAAAATAATATCAAATCCCCAATTCGGGCCCAAGCTAAACATTTCCATAATAAAAATAAATTCAAAAATAAATATGTGCATACTTGTATAGGAAGTTGAGAAAGGCTTTACTAATTATTATTTCAAAAGCACAGTCATAAAGAGAAACATGAATAAATTGGATTTTAAAAATAATTTCAGCTATTTGGGGTCATTTATGGTTCTATATAAATTTTTGAACTGTTTGTTCTGTATCTGTAAAATATGCCATTGGTGCTTTGATAGGGATTGTATTGAATCTATAAATTGCTTTGGGTAGTATAGACATTTTGATGATGTTAATTCTTCCGATCCATGAGCATAGTATATGTTTCCATTTGTTTGTGTCTTCCTCAATTTCTTTCTTCAGTGTTGTGTAGTTTTCTGAGTACAGGTCTTTTACCTCCTTGGTTAGGTTTATTCCTAGGTACTTTATTTTTCTTGTTGCTATATCAAATAGGATTTTTTCCCTGACTTCCGCTTCTGATATTTCATTATTGGTGTACACAAATGCCTTTGATTTCTGAATATTGACTTTGTATCCTGCTGTTTTGCCAAATTTACTAATTAGGTTGAGTAGTTTTTTGGTGAAGTCTATTGAATTTTCTATCTACACTATCACGTCATCTGCCAACAATGACAGTTTTGTGTTCTCCTTTCCAATTTGGATGCCTTTTATTTCTTTTTCTTGTCTGATTGCTGCGGCTAGGACTTCCAATACTATGCTGAATAGAAGTGGTAAAAGTAGACATCCTTGTCTTGTTCCTGATATTAGTGGGAAAGCTTTAAGTTTTTGTCCATTGAGTATGATGTTGACTGTAGGTCTTTCATATATGGCCTTTATTATGTTGAGCTATGTACCCTCTACTCCCACTTTGCAGAGTGTTTTTATCATAAGTGAGTGCTGTACCTTATCAAATGCTTTTCCCACATGTACTGATATGATCATGAGGTTTTTGTCTTTCCTTTTGTTTATGTGATGTGTTACATTTATTGATTTGCAAATATTATACCATGCTTGTATCCCTGGGATGAATCCCACTTGATCATGGTGTATGATATTTTTAATGTATTGCTGGATGCGGTTTGCCAATATTTTGTTGAGGGTTTTAGCGTCTATGTTTATCAGCAATATTGGCCTGCAGTTTTCTTTCTTTGTTGTGTCTTTATCTAGTTTTAGGATTAGGATGATGCTGGCTGCCCTTTGAGACAGCACTGATGGATCTGGAGAGCATTATGCTAAGTGAAATAAGACAGGGGGTAAAAGACAAATACCATATGATCTCACCTATAAGTGGAACCTAATCAACAAAACAAACAAGCAAGCAAAATATAACCAGAGACATGGAAATGAAGAATAAACTGACAGTAACCAGAGGGGAAGTGGGAGGGGATAATGGGAGGAAAAGAGGGAAGGGTTTTCAGGAATATCTATAAAGGACACATGGACAAAACCAAAGGGGAGGGTAGGATAAAGGGTAGGAAGTGGGGACAACTGGGGTGGAGGGGGAGTTGTGGGGGGAAATGGAGACAACTGTACTTGAACAATAAAAAATGTGAAAAAAAAACAAAAAAATAACAATTTCAATCAAAAAATTTCATAACATGACAGCAGAGTTAATACCTTAATATTTATAGGACTCTAATTAAATGGCATAAAAATGAAAAAGAATCTTAGTAAAAAAAGTAGGCACAAGATGTGAATGGGAAAAACAAGTTACAAATATACATTATGCACATACGTTACAAAACCATGTTTTATATATATGTGTATACATATACATCACTCTCACTGGAAAGATTTGAAAGATGAAAAATAACAATGCTGGTGGGAGTGTAGATTGGTACAGTCTTTCTAGTAAGCACTTTGATATTATGAATCAAAATCACACACTTTGGCACATACATTTCATCTCCAAGCACTTTTCTGATAAAGCACTCACGAGCTTTTCAAACTGATAATAATACAAAAGAGTGTCCATTGCAGTGCTCTTTATAAATTCAAAAATGGAAAATAACCTAAATCATACAATAATTAGAATCATTTATTTAAATTATAGTACATTCCTAGGGTTACACAGCAATAAATAATGAAAAGGCGCAGGCATATTTTATGGTACAGAAACTATTTCTCTTTCCAGAATATCAGTATGTCAGCTTCGTGGGTGTGGCGTCTCTGTTGCATTCACTGCTGAAGCTCTAGAGCCCGAAACCTAGCACTTTGCAGACTTTCCATAAGGATACGCAGAAAGAATGACTGTTGAATGCGGTAAGCAGAATTCCAAGATGGCCCATGACTTTCGTCCCATGATAGGCTACATTCTATTGCAAAAGGGATTTTTCAACGTACTTAAGGTTCTTAGTCAGTTGAATTTAAGACAGGGCAGGCCATCCAGGTGGGCTTAACTTGAAGCCAAGAGCCCTGCAGAAACAGAGGGATGTCTCCAGACAGTAGCAGAGGAGGAAGTGAGGGAGATGGAGGCCAGAGAGAGATTCAATGCAAAGCAGGTGCTCCATTGCTGAGAGGGAGGGGCCATGGTCAAAGACATGAGAGCAGCCTCTGGGTGCTGACAATGGTCCTGGCCTACACCCTGCATGAAAACAGGTGATCAGTGCCACCATTACAACTGCACTAACAACCTGAATGAGCTTGGAAGCAGATCCTCCCTCAGTCTCCAGCGAAGGGCCCAGCCCCACAGATACCTGGACTGTGGCCCCATGAGGCAGGAAGCAGAGAACCCCCTGAGCTGCCTGCACTGTGGACCTATAGAACCCTGAGGCTCATGAGTGTTGTTTTAACCTGCTAAGTTTGTGGCAATTTGGAATATAGCAATACATATCTAATAAATTAGATAGAATAAGCAGATTATAAAACAGTACTTACAATATGATTCCCTTTTTGGTTTACACAGGCCTGTATTTATGAGTTTGCACAGGAATATCAGCCAAAGTATATACACAATGATGTTCCCATTGAGGTTTTTTGGGGTTTTAGAATTAAACTAAATTGTAGAGAGTTTAACCACTAGACACTGGGAAGTCTGATAACCCATTATTTTCATGGGCTAAATTGCATGGAATAAACTCGGCTATTCTTTAAGTCTTCTCAAGTGCCGCCTCCCCATTGGAATCGACCTCTCCCTGCTGTTTGTTCACACAACAGCGTAGTTCTGGCTTTGTGATGGGCAAAATCAGAATTCGAAAACTAACTTTACCACTCACGAGCTTTTCAAACTAGGGTAATTGAAATACCCTCTCCTAGCTTTAATGTCCTCAAATCTGAAATGTAAATGAGAATAGTCACAAGTGGGGGTCACTGGGGAGATTCAAGGAGCTAATCGGTGCCTAGCACATAAGCCATTATTGCTGACTGCCTGGCACACCACACGGCAGGCGCCCGCTGAGTTGTAGCTCTTATCCTTATCGGAAGTGAGTTGCTACAATAGCTGCTTTTTTTGTCTCTCCTACAGTTCTTCTGTAAGTACCTAAAATAAAATAAAAGTGCCTGGCCCAGTGCCTGGCACCTACCAGGTGCTTAGTAACTTCTAGTTCACTACATGGAAGAGCAAAATAAATATTGTTAAAATTGAATGTTGGGTTACAGTCAACGTGGACTGCAGTGACATGGGACTACCACAAGATGGCAATATAAACAGAAAAGCTCTGCATTTCAGGAATATTCTGGATAATCTGCCTCTTCCCTCTCTTGACACTCCCAGGACGAGACACAACTGCAATACTGGGAAGGCAGAAAGCAGACTGCCAGGAATTTGCACACCTCCCTGCTATTTTCACTGTGTGGATCAATACCTTAAGAAAACAATTCCTGCTTTTCGGAGGAGAATCTCTCTGCTGACCGAGTAGGTCTAAATATAGACTCAGAGGACCTCATTTGGGGACAATGCTACGCGCACAGCCTTTGTCCTGTCCCTGCCTCAAATCAGCATCTCTGGGCCTGGGTGGAGAGGCAACGTGGTAAAGAACAAAACGCAGCATCAAGTGCTGCCTTTGCCATTTGTATGCCTGTGCAAGCTCTTCAACCGGAGTTTCATTTTGTCATGTGAAAAAAAAAAAAAAGAAGAAGAAAATAAATATACAGGGATTACAGATGTCCTCCTGCAGCCATAGAAATTGAGGCAGAACAGCATTCTCTACAGACTAGTTCCCAGAGTATCCTGGAATCAAAAGGAAGGGTTTCCTTTGCAGTTCTGGAAGGATGTGGGACTTGAGCCCACAGCTCCTTGGCCCAGAGCATTCTGTGTCTAATGCATCCACCAACTCTCTGAGTAAGGCTTCCTTTGACGTGGCCCCCAGCAGTAACTTTCTCTTTCAAAAACACGCTCTGTTGAGCACAAAAATTGCTCCTTACCAGACTCTTAAAAAAGGGTATGAATGTCATTGTCTCTCTGGCTTCCTGTGGTCTCCATAAAATCTCCCAGCAGAGTATTCTGGGCTCATAAAAATGTCCACAGCCCATTTCTCATCTGTTTTAATGATGTTTCCTAATGGCTGACACTGACATTGGCATCCTCGCTCTGGGGGAAGGCTGGGAGACTGGCATCCCCTGTCCCCAAAATAGCTGGTAGGAACAGCCCGGGAGCTGCAATGCAGAGTGACAGTTTTTTTTTCTCTCTCTTCCCACGAAGAGATATGTCCTCCAGGATATGGGAACCCTGCCTCGTTTCCTGTGGCAACAGGCAGAGAGGCCCCATGGCCACTGGGAACCAGTTACCCCCGACACACACCCCACCCCCATTCAAGGAGCCCAGCACCATACTGGTCCGGGAGTGTAGGAAGGGAACAAAGAAATAGATAATAAAGAAAATGATAATTACTTAGCATCAGTTTCGTGTGAAAGAGGTCTTACTAGCTACATTTTATATATCAGGCCATCTTATTTAGGAAAGAAGCACGTTATTTTGTCCGACACAGGGATCGCCTCACTTGATCCGGCCACTGCAAGGGAGCTAAGAGGAAAACCAGCTGTGGACACCAATAGCTCTGGAGTCGACGTCAGCCTGGCACACAGGACTGTGATGAGAATGTGGTGAGGGTGGAGGGTTGGGGACCAGGGCGTATCAGACAGAGTTCCCCAGGAATCCAGAGGAAGGACGTGTCAGTTGTGACGGTGATGGGAACTCCTTGGGAGCTGGCTGGCTGGAGCAAGACCGGGCTTTAATCGCCATTCAGGGACACCTGCTCTGTCCGGCCCAGCTCCGTCCCTGCCCCTGCACCTCCATGCCCACTGCAGCCTTGCAGCCTCCTGGGGCCAGGAGAGGCAGCAAACTAGGGCGAGGCTTTTTCCTCGTCCTGGGGATTTACAGATGAATAACGTCCAATACTGTTTTCTCGGGGCTCGCCGTAAAGTGGGAATAAAAATCATAAACAGCCATGGCGAAAGAAAAAAAAAAAGAATGATGAGTATTTGGAAAGAACAAATACTCTGGAAAACACAGGGCTATGCTGGCGCACTGGGGCACAACCCTCAGTCACTGGGTCTCCCCTGCCAGCGGGGCGCTCTCTTCCAAGTCATCGTTTGCCACAGAACCCAGTGGGCTCTTTTTTGGTGTCACATTCGGTTTCACAGAGCCCAAGTGTTTCTTCAGATGACTTCGATTGTGTTTGTATTTAAGTGGTTGGAGGAGGCGTTCTAGGGTTTGGGGACATTCTGAAGGCCTGAGTTTAAATCCTGGCTCCTCCAGTTTCCTAACCCTTTCAGTTTCGTAATCCCTAAAAACAGGCAAAACAGGCAAAACAGGACGTTGCTGAGTTTTGCTTGGTTTGGGGTTTTTTGCTGAAGTTGTTGCTGGGTGGGGGGAATTAACGAAGGTGATATGTATCACTTCCATTCCAGTAGAAACAGCACATGCCTGTCTGATGGATGTCTCTTTCCTTGCCCTTCCCATGCCTATGGATCTCTCTGGAAAGACAGCCAGGCACCTGTGTTGTCATCTAAATAAGGCTGCTAATAATACCACCAAACACGACTGTTCACCCACTTCTGGGCCATGGCTGTGTCTTTCTTCTTCCGCTGGACTCACGTCTGTTAATTTTACTGCGCTGCCTTCTCCGTTAGGAAGGGCGGCTGTTTCTCTTTCTCTCGCATCACCCCGGGACAGGACGCTCAGCCACCCTGGTACAGAAAGGTGGATCTGAGAAAGTTTAACCTGCCAGGTGGAAAGATGAGGAGCTCACTATTCTCCAGTATCTTTTCTGAATCTCCATTTTTTTTCCAAGTTCTCTTCCTCTCCTGCCCCTCCCCCCACACACACCAAATTGTGTTGCATCTGGGTGTCTAAATCCTGCTCACAGCTGTGCCAATGCCCTCACTCTTTCCATCTGCCTGTTTGTTTTTCTTGGTTTGAGTTTGCAGTCTGCTATTTTGTATAAGCAAAATTATCCTTTCATGTCGTACCCGTTTCGGTGGCTTCTTCTGGTTATTGTAAAGCTCAGCATCTGTGGAGCTTGTCTCCTAATTATACCCGCTGCCTCCTAATAGGAAGGGCAAACAGGCATATGGAACAGCAACACAGAGCCTTCTGCGCCCTGGCCTCTGCGGGGGACTCCTCGCAGAATCTTCAAAGCTTTCTAGGGTGTTTTGCTCAGCGCCGCTTGCCAAGATAGTGCACAGAGTTCTGCTCGATAGAGACAATAATAACACAGATTCAGACAAAGCTCCTGGGCACACTTTTTCACAAATGAGTCACCGTGACTCCATAAGTAGATACATATCTCCAGTTTCCTGGTTCTGGGGATATTCAAATGATTGCTTGTTTTTAGACTAATTCGGACAGCTCAAATGAAGTAAAAACAACGATGATAGGAAGGAGAGTCAGGAGACCTAGCTTTGAGGCCCAACACTGGTATTAACTTGCTGGATGTTTGTGGGACGGGGTTCCCTCAAACTTGCTTGACCGTAATTTCCAAATCAGTTGAATTTGCAGCTGGACTAGAGGGCTTATGAAATAAATGAACAGGATGGATTCAATCCATTGTTCCTCATGCAGTAACATCTCAGGAGTTAGGGAAATGAAGATGAGCTGAACATGGTCCTTGTTCCAGCAAGAGGTCGCAGCCTAATAATGGGGAAGTGAGACAAACATGAGGATGACCTTGGGTCAGGGAGCGGGAGCTTCAAAGCAGCCACGTGCTCTGCGTTGTTTACAGAACGCGCCCTTCTGGGAAGCGTTTTCTGTGAAGAGCGGATAGTACGGGTTTGAGGCTCTGCAAACCACGCTGTTCATGTCACCTCCCCCCTGCTCTGCTGCAATAGTGTGAAGCGGCCACAGATGATGAGCAAACCAAGGCTGTGGCTGCATTCAAATAAAACTCTCTTTATGAGAAACAGATGGTGGGCTCAATGTGCCCTGAGAGCTGTCGTTTGCTCACCCCTAGTCTAGTCACTGACGAATCTCACTGAGGTTAATCTTCAGTGGCTTCCCATTCTATGAGAAAGATGGAACCCTGGAAGACACAGCCCCGGCTTCCCTCAGCGAGGGCATGAAGAGCCTCTCCCCCTCTCACTCCCACATTCCAACACCATGGGGCCTTCCTTCCTGGAGATTGTCAGAGCTTCTCCTTAGTGTGGTATACTCCTTCCTACCTTCCACCATGCCCTCCTTGCACCTTCCCTTTTTCTCCAGACCCCCACCCCCCATCTAGTTAATGCCTACCATCCTTCAGAGCTCATATATCACCTCCTCATGGAAGCCTTCCCGGATTCCCCAAACTGGGTCCACCCCAATGTGTCTACACTGCCCTTGCTCCTCTATGTCTCTTCCATGCCCCTATAGCAATTGCCGTTCCTTATTTAATTTTGTAATCGAGTCTGTAATTCTTCCCTTCTCTGTGAAGTGTCCGTTCTGTGAGAAGAGCCACCACATATGCCTTGCTTTCTTACAGTTGTGTGTTTGACATCTATAATAGAGCCGGGAACAGAATAAACTCTGCAGAAGTGTTATTGAGCAGATGAGTGAATGAAGGAATGCTGCAGAGGAGCCCGCAGTTATTAGCTATTTCAGTCTAGGAGCAAGGGTGACAGGTGGGCGGGGATGTTTCATAGAGGAGGTGACAGTCTGAGATGGAATCTGAAAGACAAATGGGGACAAGACAATTGTGTGCAATATGTTAAAATAAAACGTAAAGATTTTGCTCATCTATACTACCCTTCGCCTTTTCCGCATCTCTGAATATTTGATATTTTACTCTTCATTATCATGTTGGTTACTTTTGACATTAGGTAGCTAATTTAACCACTGCTTTCTTATTTACCAGGGCTGGCCAATACCTAACTCTACTACCAGATTGTGAATTAAAGATACTAGCGCCTTCGATACCTTCTTTCAGTTTTCTGCCTGGCCGTGAGCTCCTGCTTTCTGTTTAGTGATACTTTTATATTATCAATGACAATGTTCCATATATGTTGTCAGAAAACCACAACCAAAATGTCTGCTCTTTGTCTAAAGGTTAATTCTACCTAGTTTCATTTACCTGATTATATTACCTCTACTTATATTCAGTTTTTAAAACTACGTAAGTCTTGTTCATAGCTCAGCCTCAGTGGATCCAATTTAGAGTTCTCAAAGGTGAATGATCCTACTTAGTAAGATGACACAGCTTCTCTGTCCTTAGTTTACCTCCCTTATTAGCATGCGACCACATGGCCACATGGCTCATGTCATACTTGTACCAGGTCTTCTTGGTTATTCCCTGTCTTCCCTCCCAAGATGCGCATATCGAGGATTCCTGCTTGTCTTTTTTCTCTCTGTGTTCATTTCCTCTTATATAAGATGTTTATTGGAGCTCAAACTCTCCATCATCCTTTCTATCCTATGATTTTGAAAAGTCTGGAACGACCCTGTCTCCCTCCCTCTCTGGTCTGCATTTCTGACCCTTTCTCCTTTTTCACATCTGGATGTTGCTCTCAGGCCACATGTTGTCACCTTGGCGTGTCCCTTTGTTCTCCTCAGGGTGGATTCTGTTTCCTTTCCCAATCCCTCCCTTCATTTACTGGGATAAAGCTTCAGGTAAATCCCTCAAAAAGAGTCAATGAGATATAAGTTAGACTACTTCCAAGTCTGAAAATAAAAATATCTTTACATCTACACCTCCTAAATAAGTTGGCACATGTATCATTTATGATGCATCCTGTTGCCAGTGGCAAATTATACCCACAATAGCTTCAGCAATAGAGATTCTTGATTATCTCCAATAAGAGGAAATCTGGAGGTAAGTGGTACCAGGCTTGGTGCAGACTAAACAGTGTTATCAATGACCCAGCCCCTTTCTATTCTTCTACTTGGCCATCCGTGGTATGTTGGCTTATTCCCTGATAATCACACAATGGAAGACAGATCCAAGAATAATACCCTTCAGTAACTGAGTTCAAGGCAGGATGATGAGCTGCTGGAGAAAAGAGACCCTCCTGAATAGCTCTATCTTTTTATCAGGTAAACGATCTTTTTCAGAAGCAATTCTTGGTTAGAATTATATTGTCTTCCCACACTTTGTATAATCAATGGCAAAGGGAGACAATTATATGATGATTGATTTAGACCAGTAGTTCATCACCCAGGGCTGTGGGGAGGGGCTTTCTCTCCTGCTCAACAAAAATCTGAACCAAACTGGAGATGTGCCTACGAACAGGAAGGGAAAACATGATTATTGAGTAGGAAACCACAAGTTTCTGACGAAGGTAACTATAGTGTTCTGTGTTGAAATGTTTTTTCCTGAGGACCATAAAAGCATTACTCTGTTGTGTCCCAGCATCTTGTTTTACTAATGAGAAATCCGATGCCTGTTAATTTTCATTCCTATGATGTTTTCGGAACCGTGTCTGTATCCTAGTGTTTGAAATTTTATGAGGGTGTTTCTGGTTGTGACATTTTGTTCTTCTTTTCTTTTTTTTTTTTAACTTGTGCCCTTCATCTTTGAAAAATTATTTTTTTAATGGGAATTGTCCAAGGCTAGTTGCCAAGTCAGGACGCTCTAACCTATTTTCCACTAACATTGACGTCCTTGCTCATTTCACTTCCTTGTTCTGCTCTCCGTAGTCCATTTCTGTAGAACCCCAGACCTGGCCATTGCCCCTCCAAAACCCTCTCCAAAATTTGAATTGAATAGATGTTAAGCTACTGATTAACTCATGCTAATGAGGCCACTGCCAACGTCTTGTTCTTTGCCTTAAGCGCCTCCATTCTGATTAGACCCTACCTGTGTCTCCCACTCCCATCTGCGTGCCAGGCAGACCCGCTGGTCGGCAGAGAGTCAGGAAGGTCAATCAGAAACAATCGTGTTCTCTTTAAGCACAAAGGCGTTTTATTAATGGATATCTGTTATGCTTTAGTTCATACTTTATTATTTTTTAATCTTGTTTTTATCAGTATAATAGCCATCTGTTTTGACTTTGAAGTCAGTCAGGACAAGTCATCCGTACAAGACACGATTGTCTCTATGATCTACTCATGCTGTTGTTTTAAACACCAGCTTTCAGGGCCATTTGTTACCCAGCAATAGAAATTAAAAGGCTGAATAAAATATTTTGAAAGACATTTCCCTTGACATAGTATGCCTGTTATGTTTTTGGCAACAAAAACGATCGAGTTAGTTGGCTTATTGCCTGGGTTCTCGTGACAACTTATTCTTCAGGATGACACCCAGCTACAGGGTCCACCCTAGCTGCAATCGGGAGCTCCCTGAAGGTAAAATCTATGACTTATCAAAGTCATTGTCCCCGAGATCTAACAAAGAGTCTGACACAGGAAACACCTGACATTCACTGAATGTAACACATATACAAAATTTGAAGCCAAATTATGCCCTGGCTGGTGTAGGTCAGTGGATTGAGCGCAGGCTGGGAACCAAGAGGTCCCAGTTCAATTCCCAGTCAGGGCACATGCCTGGGTTGCAGGCCAGGTCCCCATGAGGGACATGTGAGAGGCAACCATACATTGCTGTTTCTCTCCCTCTCTTTCTCTCTCCCTTCCCCTCTCTCTAAAAATAAATTTAAAAAAAAAATTTGAAGCCAAATTAAATTGAGAAGAAATGCTAGCTCCCTGTCTCTTTTACAGGAAATTTCCAGTGTGGGCCACAAAAAGAAAGTCAAAGTCGATGGCCATCCCTCTTTTCCCAGAGCCTCCCGGTCACACCACACTGAGGGAAGGTCTCAGGGCACTCTGGCAAAACCCATGTGTCTTTCTTTAACGACCATAAGTTATGGAGCCTGGACAGGATGCAAAGCCTTCTCAGTCAGCCTGGGAAACAATTAAGAAGCCATCAGGCAAATGAAACTGATCTGTTCTGTCTTTCCTCCCTTGGCCTTTGAGCAGCAACGTCAGCTCTGAGAAATGTCAAAAATGTAATGTAAAAAATTGTAAAAGGTAAAAATGAGCACAAAAATCAGTGACTGGATGCCCCCCTCACATGTCTATGACCGTCACTGAAGGCAGCTCGCCAAAGCTGCTTTGTTCCGAGGATCTTGAGCCTTCAAGAGCTCCCATGTCCCCACATGGGACATGTCCTTAGGACAGAAGAAGAGACTGAGGGTCAGGCTGTGGAAGAAAGAACCCATGCTGAGCTGCTATGTCCCCACGGCTCTGTCACGAAGACATGGCAGAAAGAACAGCCTGGTGTGAAAGACCTGCTGAGGTCCCCATCTTCATTAGAAGCCACACTGAGAAGTAGAAGTGACTACTTTGTACAGGGGCCTTAATCAACAGTGAAAAAGAAGCAAGACATATTTTTGGCACTCTAGAAATTTACATTCTAGATGGGGAGCCATGCGTATATATGATAATTTCAGTTCAGTATAGGAAGTAACGGCATGTTAGCACCTAACTTAGGAAAGTGTGGGGGTTGTAAAGAGTTAAATACAGCTTCTTTGCATGACTTAATGCCTGCATTTTTTTAAATCCTCACCCAAAGCTATGTTTATTGACTTTCGAGAGAGAAAGGGAGAGAGAGAGAGAAACTTTGATGGGTTGCCTCCTGTTTGTGCACCGACCTGTAATCTGACCTGAAATCTTTCGGTGTGTGGGACAGCACTGCAACCAACTGGGCCACCCAGCCAGGACCCACTGCCTGAATCTTGGAGGAGGAGGAGAGGAGAGGTCCCTTCGATATAGAGGCAACAACACACCCATGATGTCAAGGCACAAAGTCAAGCAAAACAAGATCCATTTGGACAATTACAGGGAGTCTCGGTTGTTGGGGTGCAGTGAGCTCAGGGAGACTAGAAGGAAATGAGATGGAAAGGAGGAAGCTTCGGATGCAGACCTGCAGGCTCCTCTCCAGACCTGCTGAATCAGAATCCACCTTTCCACAACTGCCAGGTCATGCGCATCCCATGGAAGGCTCAAGAAGCCCTGGGCTAGGGCCATGGTTTAAACCCAGCTCGAGTTGGGAATCACCTGGAGAACTCTTTTAGAAATACACAGCTGGGCCACAGCTGTCAGATCTTCTGAGTGGGTCTGAGATGGGCTCTGGACAGAGGTGTTTACAAAAGCCCCAGGGGTGGTTCTAACACCCCCTCGTGACTGAGAAACACTGAGCTCAGCAGGGAAGACAAAGCCCCACCGAGGGCAGTGACTGATCAAAGTGACAGAACACCTGGACTAGAGGTGAAGACACAGGTGAGGACTCTTTAAACATCTCAGTGTGCCCCCACGTCTGAACTTCACCCCCAAATAGTGATGCGATTCCAAAAACCCAGTTGTTGTTTTTTTCATGTTCACTAAATGAGATTTAGTGTTCTATCAGCTCAAACCAGCCAAAAGTTTGTCTAACCCTCAGAGTGGTGAAAAGTAAGAATCTCTCCCTTTCCAGCCATTCTGTTTGAGGATTCATTAAATAAGACAGACTTCCTGCCTCGTGTGTGGTACTGTGTTAGAGCTTGGACCATGCAAGAATCCGGCCTGTGAGAGGAACCTGAAATGACATTGCTGTTCCGTGGGCATCATTCCCAAGTGTACGACTCTAATGCATACATGAAGGGACGGAACAGACAGACGGGGCGGTACTGGGGTGTGAGGATGGGAGCTGGGGCAGTCGCCCCACACATTTCCTCCACGAAACTCTGAAATGTTACTAAGTATTGTAATCATCTTAGAATACAGAGGAACACTGATGTTTAAACCTGACAGTTTTTTTTTTTTTAAGTATATTTAAGCATTCAAAAACTATTATGGGAAAATCTTTTTTATAAATTTTTTGCAAGTAAAAATCAAACTCGAAGTTTTACAAAGACAACATTTTATGATTTCTGTTATCAACAAGTAGTTAATACTGTAATTGTTTCTTTGCATAACCAGAATATTATATAAAATGAATATGGTTAAGATAACCACATAGTCGGTTTTTTTCCTTCCTTCATATGAAGTACATTTTCTTTAGAAGCCAAAATGTGTGCTTTTGGAAAAGGCAGCCGAATAGCCAAAGCTGTAATTTTATGAAACCACAAAAGGCTCTCCTAAAGGGATCGGACTTGAATACACATTGCAAGGAAATTAATAGTCTCAGTTCAAACATCCTCTTCAATCCATCTCATTTTCCTCTTACAAGGGAGAGAAGAATGCAGTCGTCAGGCTGGCTTAGGAGACGGTCCAGTGTGGAGCAGCCCGCTGTTGGCAGGAGGTCGTTTCGAGCCCTTTCTGGGGCGTCTCAGCAGCCTTCGGGGAGCGGCCAGGGCAGAGATGTGGTGTGTGTCATTATCAATTTGTACTCTGATTTCCTAACAGTTCGAGAGGACTTTTGACAAAAGCCTCCATTTAGATTTAATAATAACTCTGGGGTTTTCTCCCTGTCGTGTAACCTGGGAACAGCCCCAGTTTCTGAACACGCTTCCCCTGAGTGAGTTTCTTTTACCGAACCCGGAAGGGGCAGCCACACAGACTAGAAAATGTGTCTTGGGGAAATGTGCTCACTTGTGAAAGTTATTTTCAAATGGATTATTTCAGTTCTGAACAATTATTGTCAGTGTGGGTCACACCGTTATGGTTCAGTCCTGGCCTGGGCTAATGGCAGCTAACAGTCAATAGCTCCCTATTTCCTTCTGCGCCATGGAACTCTAAAATCTGATGGGTTGAATGAACTTACTTCCCCTGACTCAGTCACACAACATCTAGTACATTTTCAGTAAGTTATAATAAACAATGAGACCTCACTACCTATTCAGGGGCATATTTCATGTCTGCCTAGCCCTTTCCATGAGAATGCCATTTAGTAATTTCTATTCATATTTATCTATGTGAATACAGAGAAATATCTTAGTCCTTCTCACTCTCAAAAATTTCTTGAGTTTGTCCAAAGAGAACAGTATTTCCTAACCACCCCTCTCTTCCAACAAAGTTTTTCTTTTTTTCTTCGAAGCAATTAACCAGTGTCCCTTTGAGGATTTCTCATGTGGCATGAGAATCCAGCATGTGCTTGGCGCAAGTTGTGAGGTATGGGAGACTGTTCTGTGTGGCGTGGGCCCAGCTCCTACTCGGAGGCACTAGTGGAGAGTGACACGGGGCCCACACCCACAGATGGGTTCTCCTGTGGGGAATCAAACCTGCATTGTACCTAGGCCTCTTTGAGACTTGCTTTTTGCTAAAACTCCCTCACCCTGGATTGAGGCTGCAAGGGCTTACCGCAATTTCCTAAAATCCATGCTAAACCTTCCAAGGACAAGTATAACCAGTTCAACCACTTTCCCCTTTACATTTGCAAATATCCTTCTTTCTTGATATAATTAGCAACATCCTCTCCTTTGCTATCTATAAAAGGTAACCACCTAATATGAACCTGTGCATAGTAAATGAGGACCATCCTAGATGTAATGTACCCAGAAAGACAATAAAAGCCTGTCCAGGTGGGGGTTGTAAACCCTCTCTCACTCAGAGAGTGGCCATGCCTTCCCTTTTCCTCCACAGGACTTCACAGTCCATATGAATTTGTCTCATGTCTCAGCCATAACACCACAGACACTGCAGGCTGGTGTCCACATCAGTGAGGGAGGGAGCATAATAAGGAGCTGAGTCAACATAATGGGAGGGCAGTGGTGTGCTAGGGGGGCAGTGAGAGGATGGTGAGGTTCAATTCCAAGATCCATAAGCATGGCATGGCCTTGTTAGAATGGCCTTGAATACATTGTGCTGCCTTGCAATACTTTCTTAAGTATTGCCATTGGGTTTCAGTCCCTGATCTGGTGTAAAATATACATAGATGTTTTCATCTGCTCTTGCTGTCTCTCTGATCCCACTCATTGGCATGTCCAAGGTGAGACTGTAAAGAGGGCCAAGAAGGGAGCAAATTAAACTCAAAGCTTTCAGGGAAAAAAAAAAAAACCTCAAACAACTATCTGTTACTTTTAGTAGTTTTCAAAAAGGGAAGTAACAGAGGACAAAGTTGAACTAATTGATTGAAATTCAGTTTACAGTCACTTTAGAAATGTAATAGTTTCCAAATTATTTAATTAATCACATGTGTTGAATATAAGATTGGCCATCTGATGACAGCGTATTGTAGAGTTTTGAACAGAAAGTGATTTTATACTTCATCAAGTTGGGCTACCCAATCAGAACTAGAATACCTTTAAAAGTCTTTCCAAAAACTGTAAAATGTCCATACTACCCAGAGCAATTTATAGATTCAATGCAATCCCTATTAAAATACCAGTGACATATTTCACAGATATATGGCAGATATATGTTAGAACAAATATTTCAAAAATTTATATGGAGCCATAAACAACCCTGAATAACCTCAGCTATTTTGAGAAGAAAAGAAAAAAGTAGGAGGGATCAGAATACCTGACATCAAACTATATTACCAGGCCACTGTAATCAAAACAGACTGATACCGGCATAAGAAGAGCTACATAGATCAATGGAACAGAATAGAGAGCCCAGAAATAAACCCAAGTCTTTACAGTCAATTAATATTTGACAAAGGGAGCAGAAGCATAAAACTGAGTGAAAATAACCTCTTCAACAAATGGTGTTGGGAGAGCTAGACAGGTACATGCAAAAAAATAAAAATGAAACTAGACCAGCAACTTACACCATACACCAAAATAAATTCAAGGTGGATGAAAGACTTAAATATACATTATGACACCATAAAATTCCTAAAGGAGAACATAGGCAGGAAAATGTCAGATATCCCACGCAGCAATATTTCACTAATATGTCCCCTAGGGCAAGGGACATAAAGGAAAGAATAAACAAACGAGACTACATCAAATTAAAAAGTTTCTGCATGGCTAAAGGAAACATTAGCAAAATGAAAAGAGAACCAACCATATGGGAAAACATATTTGCCAATGATACCTCAGACAAGGGTTTGATCTCCAAAATACATAAAGAACTCACATGACTCCACACACCAGGAGGACAAACAATCCAATTAAAAAATGGGTAAAGAACCTGAAAAGACATTTCTCTAAGGAGGACATGCAGAGGGCCCAGAGGCATATGAAAGGATGCTCAGCATCACTAGCCATCAGAGAGATGCAAATTAAAACCATAGTGAGATACCACCTCACACCGTTGAGAATGGCCATCATTAACAAATCAACAAACAAGTTTTGGAGAGGATGCGGAGAAAAGGGAACCCGACTGCACTGTTGGTAGGAATGCAGACTGGTGAAGCCACTGTAGAAAACAGTATGGAATTTCCTCAGAAAAGTAAAAATGGAACTGCATTTTGACCCAGCAATTCCACTGCTGGGATTATACCATAAGAATCCTGAAACACCTATTCAAAAGAACCAATGCACCCGGCCCTGGCTGGTGTAGGTCAGAGGATTGAGTGCAGGCTGGGAACCAAAGGGTCCTGGTTCGATTCCCAGTCAGGGCACATGCCCGGGTTGCAGGCCAGGTCCCCAGTGAGGGCCACGTGGGAGGCAACCATACATTGCTGTTTCTCTTCCTCTCTTTCTCCCTCCCTTCCCCTCTATCTAAAAGTAAATAAATAAAATCTTTTTTAAAAAATTAAAAAAAAAAGAACCTATGCACCCCTATGTTTATAGCAGTGCTATTTGCAATTGCCAAGTGCTGGAAACAGCCTAAGTGCCCATCAGTAAATGAGTGGATCAAAAAACTGTGGTACATTTACACAGTGGAATACTATGCAGCCAAAAGAAGGAGCTCCTACACTTTGCAACAGCATGGATGGCACTGGAGAGCATTATGCTAAGTGAAATAAGCCAGGTGGTAAAAGACAAATACCATGTGATCTTACCTATAAGTGGAACCTAATCAACAAAACAAACAAGCAAGCAAAATAGAACCAGAGACATTGAAATAAAGAACAAACTGACAGTGACCAGAGGGGAGGGGGAAGTGGATAACAGAGCCAAGAAGGGGAAGGGTCAAGGACCTTGTACAAAAGACCCATGGACAAAGTCCCCATGGGCAGGGATTGTCTTTGAGAGTGGCGGTTGGACAGGGCAGGGGAGAGCAATGGGGGGAAAATGGAGACAACTGTAACTGAACAACAATAAAAAATAAATTAATTAATTTTAAAAATCTTTCCAGAATTTGGTGACCCAAGCTCTCTCTGGGCATTTTCAGAGATATACAGCTCCCAGCCCAAGTTTCCTTGTCAGCTAGTCACATTAGTAGCAAGTCCAAGGCCATTGGAAAGCCATTCCTTATGCTGAGTTCATCTCACATTCCAGAAATGTCTACTCTTTGAAACCAGCTCTGTTCTCTGAAGGAAAAGGGAAAACAAACAAACAAACAAAAGAAAAGAAATCCATATTCTCCTCTACACGACTGCTTCTTGGGAAAAAGTGGTCCAATTCATCATGTCAATATTTTTCTGGAATACAGGTTTTGAAATGTCATATCAACTGGTATGAATAGACTAACATCATAGAAAAAAATGCCTTTAACAATTGATCGCATTTGTTTCCATTATTAAAAGTAAGAGACAAAGTACTTCTTGAGGAGGAAGAGATATTTCAGCATTTAGAATATCCAGATTCTTAATGTGGAGAGTGTGAAAAATATATAAAAAGGGTTTTAAAATAATTATAATTTAGATGGCAATAAGTTCTTTTGGGGGATTGATCCTAAGAACATCATCCAAAATACAGAAAATGCTTTATACACCTCAGTAATCAACTCAGTGATGTTTGCAATAACTAGAAGTTGCATATATGCAAATAACAAAATTTGGGGATATAATTGAAAGCCCATGGGCTTTTACAATAATTGAAAACTAATAACTTTTAAACTACTTAAAACACTTGAACTAAACACAATGGATCAACATATGAAATGGTGCAGGAGGAGGAAAACAAACAATTTCCATGTGAATTGGAAAAGAGACAGGGAGAATGCTGGTCCTGAATGCTGGCGTTAAGTAGGTGGGCATGTTGAGACAGTGGGTGATTCACCTCCATTTTCAACACTATTTTAAAAGGGCAAGCTCTAAATTGTTAAAAAGTAAGTGGTCTTTACATGAGTCTGAAGAGCTTAATCTAGAAGAAGAAAATGACAAAGAATGTCTGAACTTACCTCTCTCCCTGTTAAACCATTTAATAAGGTTATTATTTTTTTTCAGTTTCTCTAATGTCCGCAATCAATTTGGTAAACCATATATTGTCCTAGGCCCCTCCTTGGTACTAACATGAAAAACGAGGTAATGGTAGAATCTTACAGATTCAGTATTTGTTAATCATTGCAAAACGTGTGGGTCTCATTTCATCAAACTTTGTTCATGTAGTAGATTAAGTCAGTTGAGCGTCTTCTTCTTCACCTAACAATCTGTGGATTTGACCATGCTCATTAGAAGCCCCTGGCTGCATGGGCAACGGAGGTTCCAAACACCAACAGGTACCACTGGGCGCAGTCTTCACAGTCAAGAGTGTGTTGTCTTGAACTGCAAAGACAAGAAACTGTGTCTCTTTGTGCCCACGACATAAACGCCATGCCATTTCTGAAGCTAACAAGCTCGTGCTGTGCTAATGCAAATGAAATACTATAGATATGTTTTTTATTTGGGTAGGTTTTATCAAAATTACAAAAACCATTTTCTTCTAAGTCAATATTGTCTTTTATAAATTAAAGTCAGCTAAAACCTATTTACTCTGAGAGAACATAATTTGTGAGCCAGGATATAGTATAAAAGTTATTTCTCTGTCACCAATAGCTGGGAGCAGATTTTTTTAAATGAGCATTTTACAGAAGGCTATATTTAAATTGTCAAATTAGTCATATAGTAAGGTTTGTGAAATATTGTCAAAATTGTATCTTTGCCGTATATTGCAACAGCAAATTGTCTAGCATAGTTAAAAGGGGCACTGCTCTTAATCCTTCAGGCAAAAATCCTACTTGCAGTGGGGTAATGGCAGATATGGCGCTAAAGAGAAAAGCTTGTATGTCCAATAAAATCCTGGCGTCATGCGAGAGAAGGGAGGAAATTTTCTCTTCTTTGATGTAATGAAACTTCAATGAGCTACCTTAGGTAACTCATTCATTTATTTATTCACCTACTAAATAATATATTCATTTATTCATTAGGTAAATTGCTATACAATAATTTACCACTCAATCATTTCCTCATTTCTTCAATCACCATTCAATAATTACTGACTCATTAATTTCATCACTCATTCATTCACTTGAGTTTTCTATTAAGTAATGTGTTCTTTACATATACCTTTGTTTGTACACCCAATATTTCCCCAAACACACTGCTAGGTGCTGGCATTGAGGCCATGAGAAAGACAGGTCTCTCCCCTGGGGAAGTTCATGGGGAAGGAGACAGACACGTGGTTTTGACAAGTTCTTCACCAGAAGTGGGGCAAAGCACTCTCAGCGCAGAGAGAAGTCCCTGCCTTTACTAGGAGCCTGAGGGGGGTTTATGTGTGATTTGAACTGGATCTGCAACATGAGCTTATCAGTAAAGAACAGAGCAGGGGAGAGTTAGCAGGGCTCGTGTTGAAAATGGAAGGTTCTTTCTGGGCGGGGGGAGCAACGTGTTCCCAGTTCAGAGGTGTGAGAAATGATGCTGTGTTTTGAGAATGGTGAAGAGCTTCAAGTTCCTGGAGAAATAGGGTAAGATTAAAAAGACCCTAGGTAGGACAAATAAGGTGGGGTCCAATTGTGAACAGCCTTTCAAACTACTGTTTAGGACCATGAAGGTGTTGCATGAAGTCTCACAGTGGTGAGGAGTGTGTGTGAGGACTCATCCGGTTTGATCCTCGTGAATAAGTAGACACAGGTGCCATGTTTTAGGGACGCTGGAGCCTACTTAACTGGTTTCCTCTGGGTCGCCAGCAAACTTTCCAAATTCTTGGTATCACAGCTCTCTTAGAGATTTTTATTTTCCGTTCTGCTTATTAGAACAAGAGGCTCTGGAGGACAGGAGCCGCAGCATTCATGGTTGTACCCTCACTGCCTGGCATCCTGCTCGGTACATGACAGACTCTGTAACGTCTGAGGAATGGAGGAATTAGTGGGTGAATAAATAAGAGAAGGAAGGAAAGAAGGAAGGGAGGGAGGAAGGAAGGAAAGAAGAAAAGAAGGAAGGAGGGAAAGGAGGGAGGGAAGAAGTCAGTAGACTGCTAGAAATTAACAAAATAAAGTAAGGCAAGGTTTCCAGTCCACACCCCAGTTCCTTTTTCCACACCCCACTTTACAGTTCATGTTATATGCCATACTAGTACGAACTTTATCACACCATTTTATTACTATGAGTCATTTCCCCCAAAACAAATTGTTTGTATTACTCAACATACCAATTAAAATGTATTTTAAACAACATAGAAATGATCTTTCTTACGACTATTTCATTTGGCTTTTTTTCTTTTGTCCTGTTGTTTCTGACATGTAGTGAGCCCCGATTCATGAAGGTGAGTTGAATGAATGAATTGAGTCCATGTCAGTGAAAAGATGGGCTAATTAAGAAAAATATAGGATGCCGTTTACAAAAATAAAAAAGTACATATAGAAAGAATTTATTAAAATAAGAGCAGCTGAGAATAATACCCTTTCAAATTGCAAATTGTTTGAATGTTTTCCTGTGTCAGTGAGGATTTTAAAAACTCAAAATACATAGGTACCAAACAATATTCAGCTTTCAGTTGTACAGTTAAATTTATACTCAACTTACATTTTTATTTCAGCATTTGATTTAAAATAATATCACAGTAACTATTTTAAAAACTTTTAAATGAATCAATCTTAAAAACTCCATCTGTGACATATTTTCTTTTCTTGAATTCCTGTAGTTTTCTTATTTGACTTGTGATCACAATGGAGAATTTTTCTTCTAACACTTCCATGTTTATAAAACAATTTTCTTAATTCCATATAATCATATTGTAGTTTAAAAACTGAAGAATAATTTGTTAACTCTCCCCTGACTGTTGTCTATTTCAGTGTTTGCCATTTGGCAAATATTCCCAGAAAAAAAAAATGAAGAACTGTGTTTCAAGAGGTTAAGTAAAAGAAACAGGATTCAAACAAGTCCTCTCTGCAGAAAATATCTTAATCTGGCTACAGTTTTCTTTGAATTTTCTTGTTTTTATTTTATTTTTGTGAATATTTTTTAATTATTTTATTGTTGTTCAATTACAGTTGTCTGCATTTCCCCACCACCACTCCCCCTAACCCCAACCAAACCCACCTCCCTCCCTTGCTTCCACCCTCCCCCTTGGTTTTGTCCATGTGTCCTTTATAGTAGTTTCTGAACTCCCCCGCATTGTCCGCCCCCCCCCTGGTTATTAATAGATGGTTCTTAATTTTAATGTCTCCGGGTGTATTTTGTTTGCTTTTTTCTTTTGTTGATTATGTTTCAGTTAAAGGTGAGATCATATGGTATTTGTCCCTCACCACCTGGCTTATTTCACTTAGCATAATGCTCTCCAGTTCCATCCATGCTGTTGCAAAGGGTAGTAACTCCTTCTTTCTCTCTGCTGTGTAGTATTCCCTTGTGTAAATGTACCACAGTTTTTTCATTCACTCGTTTACTAAGTGATGGACACTTAGGTTGCTTCTAGCACTTGGCTATTGTAAATTGTGCTGTTATCATCATTGGGGTGCATAGGTTCTTTTGGATTGGTGTTTCAGGGCTCTTAGGATATAGTCCCAGCAGTGGAATTGCTGGGTCAAAAAGCAGTTCCATTTTTAGCTTTCTGAGGAAATTCCATACTGTTTTCCACAGTGGGTGCACCAGTCTGCATTCCCACCAAGAGTGAATTTTCTTAAATTAAGTTGTATATCTAGACATAGTGAGTGAAGTTCAACATTTATATTGCCCTTGCTCTCCCTACTCTCCTGCATTCAATGTGGTTGAACAAATTTTCCATACCACCAGCAATAGACGTGCTGTGTTCTGCCGCACTTTCCCCAGCATCTGGGTTACTGTGTTTTATTTTTAGCTTAGGTAAAAACATGTATTTCTCCGATGTTGCTGTTATTTGCACTGTGATGACCAAGGAGTTCAAGTAATACAATCACCTTATGATAATGATGGTCTGTAATCCTGGCTTTTCACTGCCTCATGATGGTGCCACTCCACTTAGACCTGTTCTGTGAAAGTGACATCATTTACAGAAACACATACAGGCTCATCAGCACAGGAATTTTTCACTTTTTGATATTATTTCCATTCCTACAATCTCAAATGTGCTCTTTTTTTTCCTCCTATATGGACATCATGTTGTCCTCCATCTGGGTTTATATTTCTAACATAATTTGGTTAATGTATTTGATTAATTTTAACTCTAGAATATGGTTGTCAGATGAAACCTATCTAGCCTAGACTTTTTCAAAGACTGTTCAATGAAGCTGTTTTTCTGGAGGATGTTAAAATGTGTTGTGTGCTAAAAGTGGATCTATAATTTGGGAAGGGATGGGTTAAGCAAAATAGAGCAAGTCTCTTCAATGCATGTATTTCTCACTTTCAGGGGTGTCCCGCCTTTGGGTTTCTCTGAGCCACACTGGAAAAAGAAGAGTTGTCTTGGGCCACACATTAAATACATTGCAACAAGTAATCACACAAAACAATCTCATCCTGTTTTAAGTAAATTTGCGATTTTGTGTTGGGTTGCATTCACAGCCATCCTGGGCCGCATGCAGCCCACAGGCCACAGGTTGGACACCCCTGTATATACAACATGTCCCCCTAAGAGAAGGGTATACATAACTTATGAAAATGTAAAAGAGGGGGAGGGAACTGTGGGGAGAAGGGTTTCCAGGAACTACTATAAAGGACACATGGACAAAACCAAGGGGGAGGGTGGAAGCAAGGGAGGGAGGTGGGTTCGGATGGGGTGGGGGAGAGGGGAGGGGAGAAAAAGCAGACGACTGTAATTGAACTGAAATCAAGTAATTTAAAAATTTAAAGAAAAAGAAAAAAATGTAAAAGGAGAGCATAGAAGGTGCTGGACTTCCATCCATAAAGGCAGAGGTTTCATTTAGGGCCAGAAACTCCTGATCTAAATTAATTGACCAAAGGAGAATTCAACAAAACCCATTCCTTTGCCGCTGCTTTACAACGCCCTTTGGGAAATGGATCTTTTTTTTTTTTTTAATAATCTATTGCGGATTTTTCTATGTCATATCACCTGATTGTTAATTATGTCCAAAAGTTCTGTGCCCTGTGGCCAAGGGGCAACTTCAAAATCCACATGTCATGGTAATGCTTAAGGTTCTCTGATGAGTCCATGAGGAGTTTTCCTGATGTCACCCATCTGCCATTCATCCTAGGCAAACCAGCCAATGAGGGGAAGAGAGTGAGCAAACTTTATTATAGGAAGCTTTAGAAAGTCTGTAGAATGCTTGCAAAGTTCAGTTCTCAAAAGACACAACGCCAGCAGGTGCCTTCAAGCATGCTCCATGTATTTCCACTGCCTTCCTTTTTCAAAGTTAATGTGGTTTGAAACCTCAGGTCCTGTGAGACAGCATAGCGAGGTTCTTTGTCCCTGTTTTCAAGACAGGATTTTCATAGAATCCCTTGATTAGTAAAAAGATCTTTCTTCAAAAGGACCCCTAAACATTTCCGCTTATGTTAAGTTGCAAAAATGACTCCCATTTATTCTGTTCCTAATGGGCAGAAACATTATGTTAGGCACGACGTACGCCATCCCTGTGACAGCGTGGCCAATTCTGTTTGATTGTTACCCCCATTTTCCTTAGGCGGAGGCGGAAAAGGAGAATTGAAATAGCTCCTTCAGAATCACACAGCCCGTAGTCAGCAGAGCATGCTGGGGTTTTCTCAAATCCTTCTCTCTACACCTAATTCCCTCCAGCCCCGCAGGGACACCGGTTGCCACCCTGCTCATTAAAGTGGCCCTGCAGACCTGTCACTGTGCTTCCTAATCTCTTATTTCAGAACCAAAAAATGGTTTGACATTTAAAAACAGAAAACCCTAGAAGGCAAGCAGCTGTTCTGTAATGGTTCTTCCTCCCGAGGGAAGATCATGCAACACGGGAAAGTAAGATTAAAGTGTTGAGGGGGCAGGGGAATGTCCAGATACCGAGACAGGCAGGAAGCACGTGGTGACGCGGTGACGCTGGGAGGAAAGCAGTACCGCGTTCCCTAACATCAGAGGCGAACCTGCTCAGTCCCATTACCCTCTGGGGTTCAGGTTCCCTACTTTTAGAACACAAAGGTAGAAAATGGGGTTGAGGGGTGCAGATCACCTGCTCACACAAAACAGTCTCCCAAGGAGCAATATTGGGTACAGGGAAGACCCGTTAGCCAACATGGCCAAAAGAAGTCCCCTCTGTGGCCTGGCTCCTGGCTTTTTGGCCGGGGTGCTCTTTTCCTAATTTTCCCCGATGTTCATGCCCCTTGCTCTTATTTGTCTAACATTTTGCTTCATAATTCCTTGGCTTTTTACCAGTCCCCATTGTACCTAGGGTTTGTGCAGTATTCTGCTTGAGATAAAAATTCTACCAAGAAAGTTATTTCTCTCAAGACTCTCTTACTCAGATTGATCCTACAAAATGCTGGCTGCCTGTTTTACCTGCAAATATGGAGGGCAGAAACGGGAAGCTGTAATTCTGTCACTAACCTGAACGTCACCTGCACAAATTCCTCTTGACAGCTGCATGTTTTCTCACTGCATTTTCTCAGCTTGCTCAGACAATTCAAAAGTATTTAAACCTGTTTGAAGAGTCCCAGTCCTAAGATGGCAGATAAAGATAATGCAAAAAAAGAAATAAGAAAGTAAAGAAAGAAAAGTAAAGAAGGAAGAAGTCATCTCAATTAAGACCTGCAAAAGACAGGATAAACTATATTCTTGAATTAATAAAGACTTCAGTTTAAACACAGACATTGAAGCACATGACTACATGATACAGATGACCATGAGTGGATTTACCTAAACCAGAAACACAGCGTCCTGATTGCTCACCCACGTAAGGCCCGGAGATGAGCCCTTGGACCCAAATGAGCCAGGAGTCACAAATGAGATCCCGCTGGTCCCATCAAATATTGTGCTGTCAGTGAGGGGTGAACGAGAAAATACAACTCCCCTCTGCTCTAAAAACTAGCTGGTAAGCTTATATGTCTTACCGGCACCTCCCATGAGTTCAGACTCTAAATTTATAGCACCGGGGTCACCAGACAGAAATGAATTTACAAGGCTTTGGAAGCACCTCATCAGCACAGGCTACATACAGTTCCCCACAGGGCACAGAGACGCAGTGCCGGAGGCCACCTGAATTTGTGCTCACAATAAAAAATTACAAAGTGTGCAAGGAAACCATCATCCTAGGCACCGTGAAGCACACACAACTGCCATGAGGACTATTGAAGCCTGAAGATATTAGTTAATGAAATGATAATCTGGAAGCCATATTACTAAAGACAAAATGAGAAAATTAACACAATAATAAAGGAAAAAAATATGTGAAAACAAAAAGCAGGCAGATTTGATAGAAGAGTAGAACTAGAAATGATAAACATTGCTCTTGAAATTAAAAGAAAAACTTATGGGACAGAGCAAACACTGATTAGACTCATCAGAATAAGGAACTGGTGAGTGAGAAATCGCTTTAACGCCACGGCAATCGATCAGGGGGTGAACAGGAAGTGGTCACTCACTACGAAGGCCATCAAGGGAGGATGGAAGGGGAGCGGACATTGTGCATCTGCTCCAAGCAGGCAATGGAGAGAACGGTGGGGAAGCACTGTTGGAAGAGATAACGGCTGGAGATTTTTCGGAAGTTATAAAATAATATGGATCCTTGGATTAAAACAACACTCAGAGAGAAGAGAACATTGCATTCAACATACACATATGCACACACACACACACTCACACACACACACACACTCCCTGAAACATAAGATGCATCAAAATACTGAAACAATGATAGGAGTGCATGCAGCGGTATGCAGAAAGGGCTTGCAACAACCCAGTTCATAGTACAAAATATTTAATAGTTAACTATTCTTATTATTCTTATTACTATCATAATATGCTGCTATTCTTATTATTCACTTTCCTGCTCTATATATTAATGAGATTTCATAACAAGTGGTGTAAATGAAGACAGCAAGTGGTGACAAAATGGTAAAAAGCGCATGGAGTATGAAATTATCTGTGTAAAACTGAGACACAGAGGCGTGTTCTTTTGTGCGAAGGGCTGATACACCGCCGACCCGAGACTGGTGGTGCCCTGTCGGGGCCAGGAGGGGAGAAGGTACGGGATGGAGTGGTCCGATTCCGTCCACAGTTTTTCAGGTTTGGGCACTAAAAACAAATTCTGAAACAGACACGGCATCGTGTTAACTTCCAATTTCAGCAGCGGCCCCCTCCCTCTCGGGGTTTGGGGGGAGGGGCTCCACACCCCAGCCCAGCACAGGATGCCAGACAAGTCTCCTGCTGCCGGGATGCTTCATCCGAGAGAAAGCAAGTCTTATTTTCCTTCACACCACGGCGCGAGCTTGCGGTGGCCCTCTGAGTAAATGGTTGGCTGTTAAGTTATTTTCTGTACTTTTCTATGTTTGAAATCTTTCATCACCTTAAAAAGGAACCATGACTTCCTGCATGGAGCTTCGGGTGAGGACAGAGCCCCTGTCGCTCCAAACTGCCCCAGTTCCTGTGTGACTTTATCCCATCACCTAATGGGCCACTTGGCCGTTTTCAACCCTCACCACACGGGCTGCTCTGGGTCTCCACTTCGTACCTGAGGAGCCCGTCAAGGCTGACGACGTGGTCACCTCTGAGTAACTGAGAGCAGAAAACAGTTTTCAACTCTCCAAGCAACACAGTTTTCGGTGTCTTAAGAAAGCGTAAGAAGGACTGGAGACCGCGGTTTCTGTCCTGCGTCGAATACATCCAGAGGGCTCCTGCCACCAGGGCAGTTTGCTGGTGAAGGGAGAATCCAGGCCCAGTGCAGACTGAGTGCAAACAATATCAAGGGAATCACTTATCCAGTCGGAGGGGATATAATTTGTGCAATTCCCTCAGCTGTGTTAACTCTCCCAGAGTTCACAAGGTATCAAAGATTATCTCCAATCATTGCATCATCTTTGCCTGATGACCTGTAAAGACAGGACCCCTGCAGGTACTTCATTTTTTAAAGGTGGAACAATAATGAGCATTGCTTTTACTCCAAACTCACTGACTAATGTGTGAAAACCTGAATACTAAGCATCCGTGTGTGTTACTTAATGGTAAAAAACTATGCTAACTCTCTGAAGAGAAGTACCATTTTCCTGGTATGAATGGATGGATAGATGACGAATGGATAGCAGATAAATAGATAGATAGATAAAGAAAGAAAGAAAGAAAGAAAGAAAACTTAATGTGCTTCTCTTTTCTCTTTTCCCAAAAGGTAGATGTTGCAAACCACATATTTGACAAAGGACTTGTATCTAAAATACATAAAGAACTCTCAAAATGCAACAGAGAAAAATAAAATCTAATTAGAAAATGAGCAAAAGACATGAACAGACATTTCACCAAGGAGGAGACACGGATAAATGGCAAATGGCGCATAAAAAGATGTTCGACCCCATTTGCCATCATGCAAATGCAGATTAAAAACACAATGAGGTGCCGCTACCTCCTACTAACACAGAGAACTCGCAGGAGGCTGGTGAGAATGCAGAGAAACCGCGCATAGTGCTGCTGGTTGTAAAACAGCCCAGCTGCTCCCAGGAAGAGTTTGTACTTCCTTACAGATCTGAACATTCGCATAGATGACCCTGCGATCTCAATCCTGGGAATTTATCCCAGAAAAACGGAAACTGTGTCCACCTAAAAGCCTGTGCATGGATATTCATAGCATATTTGGTTATGGTTGCCCAGAACTAGAAACGACACATGTTCCGAAATGGATAGGTCACACACTGTGTTACACCTATACCACGGAATGCTGGCCAGCAAATAAAAAGGAACACACTCTTGTCTGATGTGCACTTGATGTGTCAACTTGACTGAGCCAAGGGAGGCCCACATCGCCGGTGAATCTTCCTTTCCGAGTGTGTCTGTGATGGTTCTCCTGGAAGGGGTTAGCACATGGGCACGGGAGGCAGCCCTCACTGATGCGAGTGTCCGCTATCCAATCCACGAGGGCCCAACTAGAACAAAAATGTTAAGGAAGCATGGATTTCTTCTCAGCCTGAGCTGGGATGTCCTTCATCCTCTCCTGCCCTTCGACAGCTATGCGCCTGGCGCTCAGACCTTTGGACTCACACTGGATGTGCTACTGACCCCCCCTCCCCGGTCCTCAGACCTGCAGGCTTGGGCTGGAACTCTGCACCAGCTTTCGCGGGCCTCCAGCTTACCGACGGCTGACCCTGGGACTTCTCAGCCCCCACAATCGTGGGAGTGAATCCCGCTTTCTATAGATCTATGTGTATCCTCTCGGTTCTGTTTCCCTGCAGAATGCTGGCTAGTACATCTTGGTATATGTAACAACTTATAAGGGTCGCAAAAGCATCATGCTGAATGAAAAAAAAAAATCAAACCTGAAAGTTACCTTATTTGATGACTGCATTTACAATACATTCTTAAATTAGACAAAATTAGAGAAATAGCAAACCAACAAGTGGTTATCAGAAGGTTGGGATGGATGGAGCGGAGGGATGCATGGCTGTGAATATAGAGACAGGAGGAGGGGTATTTTTGTGGTGATAGAACAGCTCTGTCTCTTGTATGCTGCGATTAGAGAAATCTGCACATGTGAAAAGTGGTACAGAACCACACGTGAAAGTCAGATCATATAAAACTGCTGAAAGCTGATTGAGGCTGATGTCGATTTCCCCTTGTTCAGGCTTTGCCGTTGCTCTAGAGTTACATTCGATACGAGATGTTGCCACTTGGAGAAACTGAGAGACAGGCACCCGCACAGCCACTCTATCACTTTTGTAACTTCCTGTGACTCTATGATGGCCTCAAGGTAAAAATGTAAAGAACTAAAAGAAAAAAAAGAGGAGGAGAAGGAGAAGGAGGTGGAGCAGGAGGCGGGTGTTTTCTTTTCCGGCTTCAGGGGTCAGGCCCCTTGCTCTCGCTCAGTAGTTTTTCATACAGAGACCATAAAATCAGTGGCCCCATCCATGGTTACATGGTTCGGGGAACCATGGTTCACGGTTACATGGCTTTTTCCTCCCAGGGACTCCTTGGTGACAGAAAGTGGGGTTGGGGGGATGAGTAGGAGGGGAATTAATGGCCTCATGTGTTTCTTAAACATGTCCCTTGGGTGAGTCTGGCCATCACTTTTTCCCAGCCTACTTCCCCTCCCGGTCAAGAACCATGGTATAACTTCATAGGTATATGGAGGGAGTGGATTTTCACCTTACGTTGGTTTTCAGCTGGAGAAAGAACTGGATATTTTCTCCACAACTAGAGGCTCATAAAAACATTGGATGCACGTCCAGTTTCACCCACCACATGACTCCACAGCCCACGTACCAGTTGTTAGGAAAAGAGATTAAAGTTTTAAGTTAATTTCTTGGCGAGACCAACACGTCAGCACACGGAAAAAGGCTACTCCTTGGGTCTCACCGCGGCCAGCAGGATAACCCTTAGTGACGCAGAGGCTGAGTAACCCACCCGCCTGCCCCCCCCGCCCCCGCCAACTCAGAAAAATACCTGGCAGTCTACAAGTCTCTGCAGATAAGGAGATCGGGTATTTTTTTTTTTTAAGATTTTATTTATTTTCAGAGAGAGGAGAAGGGAGGGAGAAAGAGAAAGAGCAATGTATGGTTGCCTCTCACATGGTCCTCAATGGGGACCTGGCCTGCAACCCAGGCATGTGCCTCGACTGGGAATCGAACCAGGACCCTCTGGTTCCCAGCCCGTGCTCAATCCACTGAGCTACACCAGCCGGGCGAAATCGGGTAATTATTTTGATACAGACTCCCCTCACGCTCCTATGCCCACTGCCTGCTGATAAGCAGTGGGCTACATAGAAACCAGCGTAAGAGGCAGGCGTCTTCCAGAGTGTTCTTTCTCATTTCTGAACTGCAGCCCCCAAATTCACAAAATATGTTCACTATGGAATCCAGTGGCTTTCTGGAGAAGAATGGTTCCAGTTCTGAACAACAAGTATGGAGCTGACTGACTTCTGAACAGTCTGGCTTGTTCATGGTTTTTCAATCAGGCCGGCAACCAACGCAACTAGGACTCCTGTTCTCTCAGGTTAGAGAAGCATCGTTTGCGCCCTGCTAACCTGTGTCCATATCCTGCCTCTGCCGTAATCTTACTGTGCGATCTTGGGTGCATTAACATCTGTCTTAACTTTGGTCCCTTCATCTGTAAGATATAATCAGTAGTGGTACCTGTTGCATGAATGTTAAGTATGTTAAAATAGGTTCATATATGAAAATTATGGAGCAGTATTGGGGTCACAGGAAAAATTCAGGCTGAGCAAATGATAACTAATATATCATTATTACCATTTCGTCCAAAAAGAAAATACTGCTAAGCATACATGTTGGGCTCCAATCCAGCCTGGCACTGTTAGGATTTGTGGTCTCAAAACTGATAGCTATCCATGCATTGCTGCAGTGTTTTCCACTATAAAAGCAGGACAAATTCATCTGCAAACTTGAAGATGTGAATGCTGCAAGAGGTAGCGTACGAAAATGTTAAGGATGTAAACAGTTGTGAGAACGTCTTACTGTTCTACCAAAAAAATCACTATTTTGAAAGAGGAGGAAATGCCCCGGGCCCAGTCTCTGCTGTATTATCACATGCAAACACGGGGCAATGCCATCACCATCGTTACGGCGTCTGTCCTGCGCCATCATTAGAAGCCCTTGACCTCCTTCCCACCAGACACTACCTCATCAACCAATTTAACACACAACTGGGCCAAGTCCATAAAAGATGATTCTAATCACATCTCTTCTTTGCTAAAAATACCCGATAGAGTTTCATGGTTTCCAAATAAAAGACAGTATTAAAGCTACAAATATTTGGCATATAGTCAATCCTCATGATAACATTTCCAAAATTTCCTTTGCAAACTTGACATCCACACTGGCCTTCATAGATGTCGCACACGTAGGCTGCTCACGGCAGCCCCACAGCCCCTGCATCTTCCGCGCGCTCAGCCTTGACCCTGCTGTCTGCTCCCCGTCGGATGCCTGGCTGCATCCCAGCAGCACATGCCCATGTGAAAATCCCCCCTAACCTCCAAAACAGGGTTCAAATGTCATTTTCCTTGTTTATCCCCAAGTCCTCTGTCTTACCTTCCTATGGCTGCTGTAAAAAATTGCCACAAACTTGAAACTTCAGCATTTTCCCCCCACCGTTCTGTGGCCTGAACTCTGACATCAAGGTGTCGGTGGAGCTGGCCTCCCTCCACAGGCTCCAGGGAAGACTCTCTTCCCTGCCTTGGCTGGGGTCTGGTGGCTTGCCTCCCTGGCTTTGCAGCCTGCGTTAGGTTTCTCCAGAGAAACAGGACCAATATACGCACTAGCTCATGTGATTATGGAGACTGGCAAGTCTAACAGCGGCAGGAACAGGTCAAAGGGTCTGAGGCTGAGGTGGGAGCTGCCACTGAGGGCTGCCTGATGGCAGAACGCCCTCTTGCCTGGGGGTGGGGATCAGTCTTTTGTTCTAGTCCTTCAAGTGATTAGGCGAGGCCCACCCACCACCTGGAGGGCAAGCTGCTTCACTTAAAATCCACTGATTTAAATGTTAATCTCACCCAAGAACACCCTCGCAGAGATACCCAGAATAACGTTTGACCCAATGTCTAGGCACCATGGCCCAGCCAAGGCGACACACAAAATTAAACACCACCTGGCTCCATTGCTCCAGTCTCTGCTTTCTTGGTCAAACCACCACAGCCTCCTCTTTCCTATGTACCTTTCCCTCTGTGTGTCTTTCTCATAAGAATACATGGGACTAACTTTAGAGCCTATGGGGAAAATCCAGGATAAGCTCCTCCCTGTGAGATTTTTAATTAGATCTGCAAAGACCCTAATTCCAAAGAGGGTGATGTTTACCCTTTTTCTACATAAGGTCATGCTCACAGTGTCCAGAGATTAGGATGTAAACCTCTTGTTTGGGGGCGGCCGTTCATCACATTATATTTTCCCAACCAAAGACGATGTCTCATTCTCCTAACTTGTCCACACCTCTGGTGTCCATCAGTAACTTTTGGAGCTTATATCATCTCACACTCATTCAAAATAAAATAATGACGACTCTACCCCTGGCAGGCACTGTGCCAGCTGCTGGGGTCACAAGGAAGACTCAGGATGGCCCCGGCTCTCAACGAGCTCACTACTTAGGGGAAATATATGTGTAAAGAGGTCATCTCAGATCGAATGTGAAATATGTAACATGAAAAACATTCCAGACAGCCCGTTTGGCTCTCAGACCCCTGGTGCTTACCCCTGACGGCACCTGAAGCATCCGCTGCAGTCAGCTGTACAGTCCACTTTCCTCCGTCACCAGATGCCAAGCTCCATTTATGACCTTTTAACTTCTCTGTCCCTAATGCTTCATGCAGATGCCTAGCAGAGAGTCAATCTCATGGAAGTTTGAGTTAATTAAACCATTTAACAAAATCATTAAGCTCCCACTAAGTGCCAGGCACTTTCTAGATGCTACGATTATACCAGTGGACAGTCATTCAAAAACCCCTACCCTAATGAAGATGTGTTAACCTCTAGTGGATGGATGAACACACGCATGAGTTACCAGCTAAATGGTGGGCTTTGGAGAGACAGAAAAAGAAGCACCTCACTGGATGGAGGAAGCAAACTGAGGTCTGAACCTGGGATTCTTGGAAGGCATTTAGAGGGGAGGAGGCCTCAGGAAGGGGATCGGACTGAACAGCAGGATTACACTGGATTGATTAGTTACACACTTTGTGATCCTTGAGGAAAGAGGTGTTTGGGTTTGTTTGTTTTTTAATACTGCTAGCTCTCTTATGTTTAACTCAATGTCTTCAACATAGGATATTCTCAAATTTCAGCATATAGAGATGTTCAACCTGAGGCTCATGGGCCGCATGCAGCCCAGGAAGGCTATGAATGCAGCTCAACAAAAAATCGTAAATATACTTAAAATATGATGAGATTGTTTTGTGATTACACAATGTATTTAATGTGGCCCAAGATGACTCTTCTTCTTCCAGTGTGGCCCAGAGACACCAAAGACTGGACACTCCTGGACCTAGACTACTGTGTTATTCCTTATGGTAGCCACGGAGCCCATGGGGCTAATTCATTAAAATCAAATGCAATTAAACTATCAGTTTCTTCATTACAGTAGCTGCATTTCACTTGTTCAAGAGCTACAGGTGGCTCATGGCTACAGTACTGGACAGTGCAGACACTGAACAGAGCCACAGTTGCAGAAAGTTCTAGTGGACAGTCCATGCCCAGAATAAAAGAATGTACCAACGATGATGTCTCAAAATGTGGGACCTGAAAGAGTTCTTGCATCTCATGCATCCGACTTTCTCATTTTACACTTGGAGACATCAAGACCCAGAGCGGCCAACCCCCTGCCACGTTCCCGTGGGAAGTGGGTCCCAGGGATATTCATGTCCTATGAGGGGTTGGAGTCTTCCCTCCAGGCCTCTTCTATGCTAAAGCGTACTACACCTGGCTTTTGTTCTGGTGATTTCCAAAAAGGCAAGTTTTATTGTGAAATATTCTCTTATAGCACAATTCACCAAAGTCTTTCTGGTGTGGCTTGGACAATGCTGGTGAGAAGTTTGCAAGACAGGCCTGGATGGCTGAGTCCAAGCCCACCCAGTTATCAGATCGCTTGGGACAGCCGATCACATCAAGGGATGGGTTCAGGTCAAGGAAGGAGTGAAAAGCAACACGTAGTAATTGCAGTGGCTGATGGTCAGGGGCGCAGGGAGAACCCTGGAGCGGTGGAGAAGAGGCAGTGAATTGTAGCAGAAAGGCTGACATTGGAAAGGCTTGCGTCTACACTGCATTTCTTCTCTTTATTGACGCCGTGACCTTGAGCAGCTTCCTTTTTTTGTATGAGACTGTTTCCTGAACTGCAGCTTAGAAATACGGATACCAACCTCATTAAGTGGCTTTGCATATTAAATATTAGTTATTGCCTTAGTCCTTGCAGGTTGCTATAGTAAAATACCACAGACTGAGTAACTTACAAACAACGGAAGTTTGTTGCTCATAGCTGTGAAGGCTGAAGTCCAAAATCAAGGTGCCAGCCCGGTCACTTTGGGGTGAGGCCTTCCTTCCTGGTTCAGAGCTGGCCCCTTCTTGCTGTGTCCTCACATGGTGGAGGGGACAAAGGACCTTTCAGGAGCCTTTTTCATAAGACACTGACCTCATTCCCAAGGACTCCACCCTCGTGATCTTAGCACCTCCTAAAAATCTACCACCTAATACTCTCATCTCTGGGGGATAGGACTGAACGTAGGGATTTGGGGGAGGACACAAACCTTCAGAACATAGCATCACACAGCAACGGACCCAAAGAAGATTCCAGAATAAGGCTTGGTAGCTTTATAGTGATCATGTTATTGCTATACTATCAGAAGGAGAAGAAAGTGCTGTTAGAAAAAGCAGATACAGACACTACTCTAAAGCGAGCTCCTGATGTGCCAAGCATTGACCTATGTGCTTTGCACAAAGTAATCCATTTAACGCTCACAACAACCTAATCAAAAGGGTACTAATATTACCCCCTGATTTTCACGTGCAGAAACTGAGGCACAGAGTGAGTTACATAGAGTCACTTACAATGATAAGTGAATAGGTAAAAGCAAACTCAGGCGATCAGACCCCAGAAAGGATGCTGTGGACACCCTGCCTCCACACGGGAGAGGACCCTCCAGGAGGCCCAGCTGCGCACTCTCTGTGGAACAAGAACCTACTGATTACTCTCTGTGGAACTGAGAGATTCAGCTGCGGAAGGTGGGGAACTGGAACCCCAGGGTGCTCTAGGACTTGGGCTCCGGCCTGATGTGACGGTTCGGAGCACCTGGTTTCCTACGGGCTGCTGGATCCCTCTCAGGGGAAGCTCTCTGTGTTCTCTTTCGACTCTCACCAGGGCGCACGGACGCTCGGCTGAGCTCAAAGGCAAACGGCCGCAGTTCGGGCTGGTTTCCACCCTCCCGCGCGAGTTCCTGCTTTCAAAGCTTCCCAGGTTGTTGAAACACAAACATCCTACCTAATAATTTTTGCTTTGCCAAAAGCATCTCCCATGGAAGGCCGCCCATGTCCAGTTTTCATGTGTCTGTTTATGTCATAAACACGCCAAGTCACATGGGCCAGGGGCCGTGCACAAGGACACAGGACAGACAGACTTAGTCTCTTCTGTGAGGAGCTCTGAGCAGGTGGGGGACACAGACATGTCAATGAAAACTTAAAGCCTATCTTTTGTGAGAAAATTCTGTAGAAGAAAGAGAAGGAGCACAGAGGACAGAGTGGCCTGTCTACCTGAGAGTCCCAGAAAGATTTCCTTGGCCTCCTAAGGCCGTTACTTCTCAGTTGACATCCCTGCCACTTCCTTGGAATGTGCACAAGGTTGCATTGAGGAAAGCGCGCCGGGCCCCCTGAGCTGTGTGAGTTTTTCTCCTGTGTCTGTTTGGAGAAGCATGAGTGAACGTTTGCCTGGGTTCAGGTCTGGCGGGCTGCCCTATTTGGCTCAACTGAAATTTTGAAACCTGTTCTGAGGGGTGGGTTACTCTTTCCAATTCTTTAATTCAACAACTGGAAAGCTCCATGTGATTCATTCATCTTTGTATCTTTGCAAAGGACTTTCACTGAAAGGGCCACTCTGTTGAAGTCACCACTTTCCTTTAAATAATATTTCTACTGTGTACTTGAGCTGTTTATTTTTACAGCTCTGTGTGTTTGACCTAAAGCTTTTAACCTTGTGTGGGTGCCCTGAAATGACTTTATTGCAAAAGGGTTTGGCTTATAAATCTAAATAATAAATAATATTCAGTCATAACAGAAGGAAAAATAGTGTTGGAACTGCCTGTTCCCTTCCAGAAATGTAATGGCAAAAAGGAGAAAGCATAAGAGAGCTCGTGGGTAATGTGTCCACAGGGTATATATAGAGCGAGACACTAAAAAGCCTTGAACTGAATTGAGGAAAATAACGCCTGTGAAGCATGTGAAATATGCCGGGAATGAGGGCTGGTGCTTTAGGATATGAATCTTCGTAGAGCAAGCACCAGAAAGGGAACAGAGGTGAGGCTCGGACACGTGAGGGAAAGTTGCTGGTGGGATGACCTAGTCGGTAGGGAATAGGACCAAGATGAGAATGCCACTGTCTCATTGAAGTGGCTTGCTTGTTCCACTTCATTATTCGGCAGAGCTTCATTATTCAAAGGCATTTCTATCATCAAACTGGTCAAAAGGTATGTCTCTCAGGAATTTTGGATTAAGGAATACAGAGAATTATAAACAAGCAGAAAGGCCATTCAAGTTCATGTCATTCTTCGTACCCAGTCTATTCACCCTTGGAATTCTTCCTATTATTCTTTTCCTTTATGGAGCCCGTGTATAGAATGATATTTCCCTATATCTCAGGAAAAGTGGTCTCCTGGCTGCCATTTCTAGCAATGCTGGAAGTGACAAACCAACATTTTTACTGGGCAAAGCTGGAAAACCAGATCAAAAATCATCAAAGAATTGCTGAGGCAACTGAGATCTGAGGAGCTGGAAACAGGAGTGCAGGGACCACCCCCAGAATGCTGTGGTGATTCGCTGTCACCAGAGTCCTGCCAGCCACAGCGTCCCCCTTCCCTGTCCAATTGTGGTGCTGCCCCTCATGGGAGGTTCAGCCCTGCTCGCTCTTGCGGTTTCGTGTCCCCTCCTGGCCTCTGGCCATTTCCACATCCCCACTCTTGTAGGAAAGAGTGGGTACTTGACAGCATCTTCTGCCATCAGTCCTCATCTGGAGAGGACACAGCTCCCCACGGATGCTGGTGCCTCCTGCCCCCTTACTCTGTTCTGTGCTTCCTGGGTGCAAGGGCCCATCCAGGTGCTGAGTCTCCATTCCTGTCTTAGTTTTTATGTCTATAACAAATCATCACAGGCTGGCTGGCTTAAATAACTAGATAAGTATTTACTCATGCTGCCAGAGGCTGGAAGTCCATGGTTAAGATGCAAGCAAATTTGGTTTCTGGTGAGAGCCCTCTCCCCGGCTTGCAGACAGCGGCATTCTCACTGTATCTTTCTCCATGCACGTAAAGAAAGAGCAACTGGTGTCCTCTTCTCTTCTTATGAGGACACCAGTCCTATTACATTAGGACCCCACCGTTATGGTGTCACTGCATCTCAAGCACCTCCATGAAGGTTCCTTCTCCAAATACTGTCCCATTGGGGGTTTGGCTTCAACATGTGAATTTGGGAGACACATTTCAGTCCATAAAGATACAAATGTGATAAGTACATTCACTTAGCTTTCTCACCTGTTTTTCTTAATAATATTTTTCTAAGCTAGTCCGAGCATTTTTACTTTATTGGATCTAGTGACTGAATAAAAGAATGAATAGCTTCCGAGTCACCAAACTTTACCCCACTTAATAAATGAAAAAAGAATGATTATAGGAAAACATGTTGTCTCTCAAGTTGTTAATATTTTTATTCATTTCCTGAAGTTCTATGATTCAATAATTTGCTAAGCAGATGTCCAGTACAAGATAGCTTGTTATCACGTTTAGCTAAGTTTTAAACTAAAGGTGGTAAAAATTGATGATAGTAGTATTGTTTATCGAGGTCTTACCAAGTGGTAGGTACCTGTGCATGTGCTTTGTTTCTGTTACATGTAATGATCAGACCAATCCTAAAAATAGACATTCATTTTCTCATTTTACATATTGCAGATCCAGAACCTCAGGCTTAATACCGAATGGTGTGTCAGAATCCACACGGCAAATAAAATAGCCGACCGCCATGATCCAAAGCCAGATCTCATGAACTCCAAAACCCGTGTGCTTCCCACATACGGGAGCTTCTAGAAGCCAGGTGTGCAATAACGATTGTGATTTGTGGAGTATCAAAAATGGCTACAGAGCTCTGTCGATATCTTACACACGCCTGTGAGGCCCAGAATTCTACCACAGGGACATCAAGTCCCATGCAGCCCCCTCTGACAAATGAGGAGGCCGAGTCCCGAGAGCAGGGCCGCAACGTGACTCCCTTAGACCCAGGCATTTTGGGCATGGCCCTCTTCATCTGTAAGGGAAATTTAAAAATTATTACTTTGCTTTGTACTTTGCGTAAGTACAAAGACAAAAATGTAAATATTTAAATATGTATTTATATAAATGTATATTTTCATATATAATTTATATATATAAAACAGTGATTTTCAACTTTTTCATCTCATGGCACACATAAACTACTAAAATATATTTTTTGCCAATCTGACAAAAATATGTATAATTATGATTGATCTATAAAAACATGTATGTTTTTATATATTACTACATATATTACTAAATATATATATATAGTAATTACCCTTTTTCCTCCAAAGTGACTTTTTAAAAATCAGGTGCCTATACTTGTATATTAGGATTTCTGGTACCAAGAATTAACCAATCAGACTCAACCTCATTATGCAACATGACCAATCAGGTGCAACTCTAATATGTGACCCATATATGGTTCAAGACAGGCCACTCACAACAGGGAGCTATCGTGTTGACTGTTGTCATTTTTTCATTTAACAGTCTAAGGGAAAAGAGGTCAGTGCCCCTGACTAGGCAGATGTTGCATGTTTTTAAAATTCTTGTGGCATGCTGGTTGAAAATCTCTGGTATAGTATATATATATATATATTTTTTTTACTTTTAAAAACAATATTTAATTATATATAATTATATATATTATATATCGAGAGAGGGAGAGGGAGCGATTGTGTAGGTATTGAGATTTATCAGGAGGAATTACCTCACGTGACTCCAGAGGCTGAGAAGTCCCACGGTCTGCCATCTGTAAGCTGGAGGCCCAGGCCGGCTGGTGCAGTTCCAAGGCCTGAGTGCGGGAGAGCCAATGGTGTAGATTCCCGTCCAAGTCTGAAAGCCTGACAGCCAGGAGCACCAAGGGCAGGAGAAGGCCAATGTCACCAGTCAGGCGGAAAGCAACTTACTGCCTTCATCTACCTTTGCCTTCAGTGCAGGGCCTCAGCGGATTAGCGGCTGCCCACCACCCTCAAGGAGGGCAAACTGCTGTACTCAGTCCGGCAATTAAATGCTAAGTAAGTGTTGATCTCCTCTGGAACCCCCTTCACAGGCACGCCCAGAAATAATGTCTAACCGGATATCGGGGTGTCCTAGTCAGGTTGACACAGAAAATTAATCATCACAAATATTGTTATCCCTATAAATTGGAGATACCATAAAAACTTAACAAACCAGACAGGGCCTATTCTTTACATTCTACATTCTTTTCAATATCTCTTCTTTTACACTTCGATATTAAAATGCCAAAAACTAATAGAATAACTTTTCACTCTGCGAATCTGAATGCTTCATTTAAAAAGAATGACAGGAAAGGCAAGTGTACGAGGAGCAGAAACAAGGAGGAGGCGGGGCAGAGGCAGCACCCGCGGCCTTGTGCGCGGGCCCCTGTGCATAAGTCACCCCCGTGCTCGTCTCTATCCTTCCCGCTCAGACAGTTAGTAGTGACAGCCACCTGCTCACCACTCCGGCTGCGCTGACACTAACCCCCGTGACTGTGAATGTCCGAACGTGTAAGGAAACCTAAGTGTGGGGGGGTGGCGGTGAAAAGATAAGCGCTTCGCCAAGCACAAAAGGAGCTTTGTGGTCACCAGTGCCCCCCCAGAAGTGAAACACCATCGTTGTAATCCCGCTGATGTCTGAGGGGTTGGATCCTACAAAGGGCTGCCGCTTGTTTGAGGGGATCCAGGCTGTATTTCTGCTGTAAATATGTGAGCGACAAGTTCAGACGTTTCTACCTGCAGCTCTCCCGATGCCCTGTGGGGAGCGAGCTCCCGACCCACCCGGATCAGCAGGGGGAGACCTATGTGCGGCCTTGGCCTTGGTGGAAAGGGCACCTCTGATGGGGCTGCCTGGCTGGATTTACAGCAGTGGCCTCCTGCCCCTCCTCCACCCCGGGGTAAATGCCAGGCACAAATGGCACCTTGCGGTGACCTTTTGTCCTTTCATTCCTTGTCACACATGTGTGGGGTCCTTTTTCAACAGGGACAACCCCAAACAAATGCCCAATCAGAATTCACCACGAGACACACAGATTCCAAATCACAAATGGTCTCAACTGTTTCAGCAGCTGTCTCGGGAAAATTCTCCCCAAGGACAGAGAGCTTCCTTCTGTCCTGAACCTGTTAATTAGGGTGTGTCCCCTCTAAATCAAGTAACCCTGCAGCCCATGACCTCCTCGCTGCCCCCTCACCCTTACCCTCTTATTAATTCTCCTTTCTTCTACAGCAAAGCCCAGGAAGATCTGAGTTTTTCAAAAGTTCTGGTGTTTCTGTTGGAACCTCATGCTTGACTCCCTTGTCAACAAAAACCTCACCGTGAGAGAATCAAACAAACAGCAGAGGGGCCTCTGACAGTGAAAAGGGGGCTTTGATGAGAGATCAAGATGGATTCGGATGTTGTCCCTGCCACTGGTTACCCCGTGTGACTTTGGGGACAGGATTCCCTGGAGTTGTGCAGGGCACGGCCCGTACCACTGCATGCCCCGACTGAGTTATGACCCATGAAACGGGGCAATGCAAGCTTACACACACGATTTTCGTAAAAAGTTCATTGAGCATGTGCAAGTGATCTGGTAATAGGAAAGCAAAGGGTGCCGTCAGCGTCACTTTCACTAAAACTGTTTGTGAAAGTGGCAGTGAGACACGCACCTTGCATCTCACAGCTTTTGGTTTGTGTTTTATAAAGACATGAACATGCCATATGGCACCAAAATGCAAAGACATCTTCCAGGCCGACCTCCTTACTAATTATTTGTCCCGAACTGAGTTACTTAGTAAAGGAAGCTAGTGACTTTCTGAGCGCCTTGCTTCAATGTTTGCTTTGTTTGTAATTCATTGACTCTCTGGGTCTACTCTTGACATCTCTACTACCCAAGGCTCGGTTCAGATTGTAAGAACTGGACTTTATTTGGATTGGGGGAACCCATCACTTGCCACCCCTGGGCTGAGAGGAGAGGAAGTGGGGACTGACTGGGGGCATAGCGGTCCTCTGCAAGCATACTCTGCAAAATTGCCTTCTTTGCAGCAAATTTTTAAGTCTGCAGTTGAGAGGAACAAATCTAAGTCCATGATGGTGAAGCGTTAGAAGAACTAGTGTGTGACACATAATTGCAACCCGATTGTCAGATTCCGAGCTGCACGGGGACAGTCACCAAGTGGCAGGGCCATTTGGGGGTCTGTGCTCACAACCAACCACCCACTCAGGGCCCTGACTTCAGAACCAGCGGGGCCTCGGCCAGTGGGTTCCCCCGAGGAGCATCATTCATGCCGGTGGTTACTGGGCCACATTAAAATGCTCCTCCCTGTGTCCTTTCCAGGAGGTTGTCAATCTGCTTTGCAAACACAGAGAGTTTAGTTTCCCAGGGGGCTCACCCTTCCCTTGTCCCGACATGTGTCTTCCTACCACACACTCCGGGTGCTGGCTTTCGACTCACGTTCTCCTCAGTGCCGCAGCCCCCCGGGTGCAACTGGGCACATTTCCTGCTCAGCATAAAAAGAGCTCTAAAAATGCGAGCTATTAGTATGAAATATTATCAGGTGGCCTGAGAGAGCAAGGAGAAGCCACGAGGCCTTTCCTTTAATGACAAGGCTACGAAAGTCACCTGCCACCTCCATCATCCACTACGGGTCACACAGTCAGCTTCGGTTCAGTGTGGGAGGGGACTCCACAGGGTGTGGGTACGAGGAGGCGGGGATGGCTGGGGACCGTGGGGAGCTGCCTACTATCCATAGCGTTCCCTACTGTTAAATTGGCACCTAAAATAATTTTTCAGAAGTTCAAATGGTTGTGAATGTTATCCTTTTCATGAATTACATATTATTCAAATACATAGTTATGTTACTATATAGTGGAAATATAAACGCACTTTAATGAAAACCTTGTAACTTTTCAATTCTTACTATAACACAAGCCAAATAGAGATAGAGGCAGAGATACAGGGAGAGAGAGCCATCCACCGTTCCTGGGAGTTTGTTGCCCGGATTCTCTAAGGGTTTGGTATCCCTTATGGGCACTCTCTTTGCTTTTCACTCAAAGTGTGCTGCCTTCAGAAAGACAAGTCTTCACATGATCCCTTTGTTTTAAGTCTGGAATATTTGTGCACCGTGGGACAATGCACTATACAGGTTCTGAATGGGCCTGCCTTATTGCAGGAGAAAGACAATTATGGAAGGGCGGGGGGAAGACAGGATGGACTCCAGGGCCCCCTAAAGCAGATCAGTTTTAGGAAAGTGTCCATACGGGTGTGAAGATCTGAACACTGATGAACGAGAGCCGTCCTTGCCCTGATACCCGTGGCAGGAGCCGGCGGCTCGAACACCCCGTGTGGAGAGCGCAGCGTCACCTGACTTAATGCAGTTCTGGCCGCAGTGCAGAGATTAGTACGAGGGTCTCACTGAGCTCTTCTCAGAGAAGTCTATTCCCAGAGCAAAGTCCCCATGCTTCCTGGCTATGGCAGCTTCTTCACTGCGGGCTGCTGCCACGCTTCCTGTGGCAGGAACCGAGTGTTCTGTGCCTTCGTGACTCCAGGGCGTGGAGCAGCACTGGCCCAGAGCAGGCGGCCGATGGGAGCTGAGCAGCTGGACACGGACACCCCTTCCCCACCCTCCCATCCATCCCCACGTCCTCCCACACGTCCACGGCCGGCGTCACTGATGGGTCATCACCCATTTTCCAACTGAGCGAACTGTGGCCTCGGCTCACTCTTCAGGGACATTACAGGGAAAGTTCCTGACCTTCAGTTTCCTCATCTGAAAGTAAGAGAAGTGAGGTCCGAGTCTCTGGGATCTCTTGCTCCCACTTGCCCCCTGACTTCTGATCCTCTCTTATTCTATACCACAGTGACAATTCCAGATGGAATATATCCCTGGGACCACCACGAGCGATTGAAAAGCTTTTGAGACAGGTATCATGTCAATATTGCTGGTGATATGTCGGGAGCATGTCCTAGCCTAGGGTGGGACACATAGTAGGTGTGACATGAATTGTTGCTGAATGAATGAATGCATCAGTGAAGGTAATCAGGGTGGCACAGAGCAGAAGACAATGCTGGAGCAGGGTTGTGACCCAGGGCTGACAGTGAGTCATGCAAACCACGCTTCTTGCCAGCGATGTCCCAGTCGTCAGCAGAAGACGAGTCCAAGCAGTGACCTGACCCCTGTGACCCAGTCCTTCTCGAAATATCAGCCAGGCCACTTCCTCGAGTCCCATGGGATAAGCCCTAGGACTGGGCTCCTCTCACATCCTGAGGAATGCAAACCCTCGTCTTCCCAGGGACCCTCGCATGCAGGCCCCATGGCTAATGTCCTCTAGGGACCAGCTATGGGAACAACCTCAGGCCCTAGAGGAAGGAGGAGGCTCAGGGAGGGCCACGACCCCCGTTATTTTCAGCCCAAGTTCTCTCAGATGAAGCAGAGGCCACACTTCTTTCTGGGAGACAGAGGAGCCTTGACCCTGCTCCAGGTTTAACAGAAAGGAGGCCCTCCCTCTCACCGAGGCTCCATCCGGGTCCTGGAGCTGGTCTGTTTCCTCTCCTGAGCCTCGGTCTTGCACGCGTCACTTCCCTTCACCCAAACTGATCAGTCCCTGCTCCTCTCGTGGCTCATCCAAGCCCTCCCAACATTCTAACTCTATGTTCTTCTCTGAAAACTGGTAAATTATCATACATTTTGCATTTTTATTCTACCTTTTGTAACCCAACCAGCAGACTATTAGCATTCTATGCAATGTTTAGTTTTGCACTGTCCTTGCAGACTTCCTTTGTTCTTCCTCCTTCCGTCTGGGGTCTTCCTTTCAGTAACAAGTTGCTCAAAATAAATTCTGTAGGACATCTATTACTGAGTAACTGGTTGTGGATTTTTGAAATATTTGCTGAAAATAGTGCTTTTATCTTTATTCTTGGAATATTGTCACTGGGTCTAGTCTTTTCTAGTGGCACAGTTTCTGTTGTTTTGTTTTGTTTTCTCAGTGTTCTTCGAGGCCAGTCTTTTATTCTCACGGATTTAAGATTGTATTTTCGTTCTGTGTTTGTTTTGTGTTCCACTGGGATGCGTCGAGCTATGAATTTCTATTTCACCGAAGATGTACTTGGCTTTTATCTGTAGGTAGATCCCATTGGTTCTGGGAATTGCTCAGTCAATTTCTTTTCAAACAGTGTCTTTTCTCCACTCTCTCTTTCTGGAATTCTGATCAAAAATATATTTATCCCTCTTATTCTATGTTTCTTTTCTCCCCTCCATATTTTGCATATTGCATCTTTAGGTTTCATTTCGTAAAATTGCTGATGGTTCAATTCACTTGTTCTTTCTATGCCAAATCTGCATGGGACTTTTAAATTATGTACATTGTATTTTTCACATTAAAGTATTCTAATTGACTCCTTTACAACGCTATGGTGTTACTTTTTATAGTTTCCTCTTCCCATTTCAAAGCTTATCTGTTGACTTTTTAAATAGAGTAATCATAGTTACTACCGTTTCCTAAGGCTGGTAAGTGTAATATTTGGTGTCTTTACAAGATAAGACACACCCAAACAGTCTTTCCTTCCCAATGAGCATCTCTAATTCATCCCTAATTTTCAGCAGTAACAGGTAGGGGGAAAATATATTGGCTTCAACCAAATCTTCTGTCTACCTCTGATCCAGGGGATTAATCTAGCAAAGTAGCTCCTTTGAAGTTAACCAAAAATCTTATTGGCTAAATGTCAAGGAAGACAAAAGCTGCAATGAGTGAATTGTGTGTACAAAAGGATGGGGGAGATAAAAAGCTATCTTCAAGCAAAACGAAAAAAAAAAAAACCCTGAGTAATAATCCTAAACGGAAATCTCTTAATAGCAAGGAGGAACGTTTTCAAAAATAGGTTCATGTTCACCAAACATCCAGCACGGGTTCATCACTTCAGAAACCAAAGGAAATTATTCATCATCCATCCTAAAGTAGGGGGTCCTTCCAATTTATAAATAACAAACCTAAGGTTCAAATAATTTCGACGATTTGCGCAGGTTTACAAAGTGAGAACGTGGCAGATCTGAGTTTAGAACTCAGCGCTACAGAAGCAGAGCTCACTGCTCACTGTTCCAAAGTCAAAGCCCTCTGCCAGCAGGAGAGCAGGATACAGTGAAGCTGGCGTTATGAATCACTTCAACCAGACCCGAGAGAGTGGAAGAGAAAATATGTTGCCTAATATAGGCGATTTCCTTGTTTGGAAAACTCTTCACTTTGTTTCTAAGGAAAATGTCACTGCTTTTGCCTCTGGCTGCCTGCACAGGCCTCAGCAAGCCCCTCTGGCCTCCGTCCCCTCCCATGGGGCGCCTGGAAGAAAGCTGTCATGAAAAAGCCCACAGATGAGAAAACAGCCAGCATGTTGACACAGTGCTCACTTGCTCCCTCCGAAGGACGAATGTTTCAAAAGGAACCAGAGTGCTTTCTGACCCTTGGAGACGCTTCATTCTAAATCTGGTACCCACGCAGTTTCAGAATCATACAATCCAGAGCAGGAGCCGTGGGTAAGGCTCAATCACTTGTGGAAGGTCACACAGGTGGTCAGCAGTGTACGGGGACTCTTGGCTTCTTCGTCTGTCCAAACAGGTTTCTTTGTAGAAGGTCGTGCATGCTCGACATAGGAGCAAGACGATCACGGCTTCTCTGTTTTTGAATCTTTCACTTTACTTTTGGAGCTTTCAGAGGTTGCCATCTTCAGTCGAACCCCCCGAGGAAGGGAATTTCCCCCCTGGGGCCAGGCGGGTCCCACTGGTCATTTTTTCTGAAGGTCAGGATTTAAAACTAAATGCAAAGCGCACTTTTCTTCGGCTTCGTTTCTTCCACTAAATCGCTATGAAAACCCACCTTCTGTTTCCTTGTTTGTAAACTGGATGCTGTACAAACTGTTCAGTTTCTAAGGTCCCTTGCTTTATGATTACATGCACATGATTGTGTTTCAAATAATACATATGTGACTATGTCTTTTGTACCAGACTTTGTGATAAGCACAGATGATACAGAAATTAATTATGTGCATTTCCTGCCTTAGAGGAACTTCAATGCAAGAGAGGAAAGCAGATCTGAAAATATCATTTTCATATAGTAAAGGCAGGTAATAAAAACAAACATAATGTGTTCATATATTCTCCTATTTTGAGTATTATTATCTGTGATACAAACTTCAGACTAATCCCTTAGAAAGCTCACTGGGGGCCAGAACAGCTGTCTTTAAACCCACTCCTTTCGGCGGGCTAAGGCTTGCCAGATGGGAGCAGGGCACGGATTGCAGATTGTAACAGGATGTTGCAAGTTCTTTGTACACAGCGCCTTTAAGACCCCAGGGCAGGGGTGGCTCCCACTGAGGAGCCCCTGTCAGCCTCACAGCTGCTCCAGGGCCACCCCCTCCACAAGCACCAAGCAGTGAATGCAGACAACATGCTGACAGAAACCGCTTGTCTGGAAAGGGTGAGCTCACATCCCAACGACTGGAATGACTTCCTGGCAGTTCCCAAGCCCACGACAAGAGCACTACTTTGGAGGGAATTGTGCAACACCTAGCGTCACACCTTGGCTAGCTCTGGGGTAGGGAGGCTCGAGACCTAGTCCCGCGTGTTTGTAAGTCAACTCTAAGAGAGATCTGGGAGGGAAACGTTCCGCAGTGAGAATAAGTCCTAGGCATCACTTGGCCCCTCCTCTTTCACTGACAACGGGGAAGCCGCGGCCTTGAGGAATGCTGTGACTTCTACAGTCTCACAGCAAGGAAGGAGAGAGCCAAACTCGAAATCCCGTTGTCTGGCTCACATCTGAGTGCTGTCTCCAGAGCGCCACATGGACACAGCTCCCAGAATGGCCTGCATCCTTGGAGTTCCCTGTTGCATCAAGAAGGCAGCTACCGGCTGAAGCTTTTTGCAACTCTTCCTTTTCCAGCTTCTCAGCATTGCCTCAAACACCAATATAACTGCGTAATGCTGCTGCGGATCTTGTCCTCTGTTTATTATGGATGTTTGCGTTCATTTGAACTTTTTTAGGTATTGCATTAAATATTACTTATCGTGATTAACGGGGGTTTTTTAGGTGTCCCCTTAAATGCTGGGTCTAAATGAAGACTGCCTCATTTCTCCATCCTCACCCTGTCCCTGTGTTCCAGCACATGTTCTTGTAGAGTAACAGGTAGCAGGTGGCAGTCGGCTCAGGTGGGGTGCAGTTTTCAAAGGGACACCTCACGGGAGGGGTTGATGGAGAAGCCATTGAAGAAGAGGCCGGGGATGCTCAGGGGCTGGTCTCTCCCAGGACCGCAGGTCCAGAGCAGGCGCACTTGATGATGAGCTGCTCCCAGTGCCAGGCTACCTGCTGGGAAATCCCCACCCCCACCTTCACACCAGCTCTGGCAGCCCCCACAAAGCTGCCTCCAGGTTCAGAAGTAGGAAGCACACGTCTGTTAGAAAGTGCAGATGGACTTCACCAGATGTACCTTCTACTCAGGGGCTCTGAAGCAGGACTCACGGCTCCAGGAGTCTTTGGCCTTGGTGATGAAACTAAAGCATGTCTCGAAGAAGGTGCGCAGGGACCAGCCAGGCTGGGGAAGGCATTCATGCACGGCAGCACACAGGCCTGAGCTGCGGAGCAGACCCACAGGCTCACTCCGGCCTCCACTGCTTGCCCGTCTGGGTGAGGGTTTCGTAATCTGGCTCCTTGTCTTCTTCTGCTAGTGGGTGCACCCTTCTGGAAGGCCTTCTCAACTTACTATTACCACTCTGGAGCTGAGTAGATGGTCCATATGTGGGACAGGATAAAAGGAAGACAGGAGTTTAAGCAGATCAGCTCCCTTTTTCTGGGAAAGACCGAAAGGAGAGATTTTAGCTCCGAAAGCCGTAGGGCATCTCTGCACCCACCGTCTGTGCCCTGAGGCATCCCAGACACAGGGAGGGAGTGAGTGTGCCGTGTCATAGCAGCTTACTTACAGTCCTGAAGTTTGAATTTTATAAAGTGTCCATGTTTCATAAAACATTCTTTTTTATTCAACCATTTAAATCATTTTTTTAAAAAATCTTAGCTCCTTGGCCAGTTTGCCAATCCCTGGGTTTAAGCAACAAACCATCCAACAAACCCATCCAAAGCTGCTCTTCTACTTCAGTCTGAATTCAAGCCAAATGCCATCTTTTCCAGAAAAATTGTTAGTTTAATAAAATAAGAATACTAGAAAAGGTAAATAATTACGAGGAAAATGGTGCTCATCTACGACGGGAATTACAAACGTCAGCGTACAAGGCTAGGAAGAAAGATGCGCATTACGGCACTTTTGTTGGGTGATCATGTCCTATTGTCGTGGCATTTCCTCGTTTTCGGAGGAGATTAATTTGGGGGGCTTGTTTTGTTTTGGCTATTGGAGCTTGTTTTGTTTCGCTTTTCTCAAAGAGAACTTGTCAGAGTCTTGTTCGACAAGTTATTAATTCATGTTATTCATCAATACTATTCTCTAGAAATTAACATGATTCATTATGCAGGGATTTGTAATTTATTAAATATGTTATTTTTTCACTTAACCCCTGTAACAATCCTGGGGAGTAGACAGAACCGGCGTTATGAACAGTATGGCCGAGTTACCGATGAAGACTGGAGAGACTTACGTACTTGGTAAAGCTCACTCAGCCAGCACATGGTTGGGTTGGTGTTCGATCCCCAGCCCGCAGTTCAGTTTGGTGCCCTTTTCTCTCTGTCACTCTGCCTCCTGCAGTGGCAACAGCCTGGAATAGGTGCGAGGGGAGACGTGGAGGTGAGCAGGGTGTGAAGCAGGAGAGAGACAGAAACAATCACAGAGCAAAGTCCAAGGTTCAGTGGCCAGCAGCCCAGCCAGCCCTGGGGTCTCAGAGAGTGCTGGCCTTGGGGATTAGGGAGGGGACACACCTGAGGGAGGACGCTGATGGCCCCAGTTCGCAGATGTCTGTAGTGCTGAGGTGATCGGCACCGCACCGTGGAAAATACTAGACACAGAGTGTGCAGGTGGACAGAGCCCCTGAAACTTTTCCTAGAACTTTCCCAGCCCCTCCTTCTTCCAGCCAACAGAACAGGCCAACAAATAAGCAGGCAGTGCTTATTTTATACTGAGTGGTACCCCATGCGATGCTGACACAGGACAGGGAACACTGTCCCCCAGCAGCCAGGTGTGAGGCAGCCTGTCCTTCGGGGGTGTGTGTGTGTGTGTGTGTGTGTCCCACAGGGCTGGAGCATATTCAGTGTGGAGCTGCCGTGATGATGTAAATGTTTATTTCAAGTGTTCCTTCCTCGAGCACTCAAAACCTTGAGAAATGAGGAAGCTAAAAGCATAACCATAATGGTCTTGACTCAACCTTGACCTAGAGGGGGTTAATCACTTACTCTTTCTCTTTGACCCCGCGGCTCCTAACTGGTATAAACTATCATCATGTCTTCCCAAATATTTATCGCGCCAGCTCATCGGTGTGTCTCTGCAAAGTAAGCAAGGGGCCCAAGGTTGGAATCCTTGTCCTGCCGCCCAGAGGCCGTAATGTTTCTCTGGCATGGAAGCCCGTTCTCTCAGGGTCCGGAGTCTGGGTTTCATGGGGAGGAGTAAAGCTTTAATCAGAAGTTGCATTGTTTGGTGGTTTCATTGAAGGGAACAAGGAGACAAACAGCTGTCTTAACTAACCAATAATAGCTGCATTAATCATAAGAGAAGTTACAAGCTTTTGAGGCCCTACTGTGTCAGGAACAATGCCTGGTTGGTTATGCACCTTCGCTCCAAGCCTCACAGTGAGTCTGTGACACAGCCAGCATCGCACAGGGTGGGAGTCAGGGGCTCTGAGCCCAGACCCCCTGTGGGAAGCCTGGAAAAGGGAGGACTACTAATAATAATTTACTCATTGTGGCAGTTGAGTGATGCCGCCTCTCCCCCTCGTTCCCTCCAAAAATGATGTGTCTGCATCAAATCCCTGGAACCTGTGAATGTGACCTTTTTTGGAAAAGGTTTCTTTGCCTATGCATTAAATATTTTAAGATTAAACTTACTGGGATTATCTGGGTGAGAAAATCCAGTGACAAGTATCCTCCTAAGAGAAGGCAGAGAGATTTGAGACAGACGGAAGGCTAGCACAGAGGAGATGCAATGTGATGGCAGAGGTGGGGACAGGAGTAAGACGGTCCTAGGGCCACCATCAAGGAGAGGATTCCACCCCAGAGTCCCCAGAAGGAGCTCAGCTCACTGGCACCTGGAGTGGAGACTTCTGACCTCCAGAACTATGAGGGAATGAATTCCCATTGTTTTAAGACACCCAGCGTTTGCTAACTTGCTATGGTAGCCATAAAAAACATTAGTACACTTAGTATACTCACTGTCACTGTGAATATTAAATGAGCAACTACATGGAAGAGGTAATTGCAGTTAAAGGAGGTCATAACGGTGGGGTCCTGGTCCCACACAACTGGCACCCTCACAGCAAGAGGGAGAAACATGCCACGCAGAGGCCCACGCAGGGCCAAGGCCACAGAAGACATAGCAAGAAGGCAGACATTTGCAGGCCAAGGAGAGAGGCCTTGGGGAAGCCAGACTTGCTGACACCTTGATCTTGGACCACCCCTGATCTTTGAGAAAATGTTTTTCTGTGGTTTAAGCCACTAAGTCCATGTTTTTTGTTTTTCTTAGATTTTTATTTATTTATTTTTAGAGAGAGGGGAAGGGAGGGAGAAAGAGAGGGGGAGAAATATCCATGTGTGGTTGCCTCCCACATGCCCCTTACTGGAGACCTGGCCTGCACCCCAGGCATGTGCCCCAACTGGGAATTGAACTGGCGACCCTTTGGTTCACAGGTCCGCACTCAATCCACTGAGCCACACCAGCTGGGGCCCATGTTTTTTTACTATAGCCACCCCAGCTTGTTGATAGTCTCCCAGCTCACTGTCATGGCGGTGGGCCATTCTCAGACCCTTGCTGGCTCTTAGCTGGAGACATCAGCTCTGCATCAGGTGGGCCTTCGCATAGGGAAGCTCACAACGTGAAATCTGCTTCCCACAGAGTGTCCGTATGAGCATGCCTAAGAGAGGGAAGGGGAGAGGAAAAGAGAGAGATGGAGGTAAAGGTGGAGGAAGAGAGAGACGAAAGTCAGAGGCTTTGAATAGCCGATGTCAGAAGTGGCATCCCCTTTCTTCGCTGTGTTCAGTTCATTGGAAGGGAGCCGCCAAGTTCAGCCTGCACTCGAGGGGAGAGGGTCACATGAGCATGGGCACCAGGCGGCAGGGACCGCTGGGAGCTGTGTTGCAGACCCTCTGCCACACCGTCCCCTCCCCACAGAGAGGACAGGGTAACCTTGTAAAAGTGTCAGTCACCTAACTCTCAAGCTGAACTCGGGGCCGTGACTTTCCATGGTTGTCCAACGAGACCCAAGCTTCTTCCCACGGCTTTAGGATGCTTTGCGACTGGACTTCTGCTTGCCTCTTCCTCTTCCTCATTACTGTCCATTATATCACCTCTGATATTTTTATTTCTCAGACACAGTAAGCTCTTTCACCACTCAGGGGATTTTCGTTTGCTTCCCCTTCTACTTGGAGAGATCAGCCCACAAGTGTTCCCCGAGGTCAGCTCTCTTCCGCCAGTCAGACCTGCATCTCCCCTCCTTGGAGCTGCCTTTGCCCGTGTCTCTGGGTTGTCTCTGCTTCCCTCCCCCAAAGCACTTCCTGACATGGCCCCTAACTTCCTTTTCTTCATCGCACTGGCCCATCTGCTTGCCTGTTGCTAGGCACTCTCACAGGAACGGAGGTCAGTCGTGGCCAGTTTACAACCTGGTGTCTGGACCAGAACCAGCCCCGCACCAGCCATTCCTGAGGTGTGCATCAGTGTTACATGGAGAAGCCGGGTCAATTTAGAAGGGCCCGGCTGCCAGGCTGGGGAGTCAAGACACGTTCTTCGAAGGCAGTTTCCGAGCAGGACAATGATGTATTTGTCCAGAAGAGGAATCTCAAGGGATCGAGAGGCAGGTGGAAGAGCGATCAGGGACAGAGCCTGGTGACAGCGCCTGGTGACAGCCTGAGTCCAGCAGGCGCGGGGGCCAGGAGCACAGGGGATAATGGGGGCCTGTGAACTTTTTCGTAAAAGACAGTTGATGGAAATATTCTTACATGTCTGTGCCTGAGTACACCTGGCAGGCATCCAGACAAAACTCCACTTTCCATTGTGACCATCCCCAGCCTCATGCAGTTCTATTTTTAGCCAATTCTGACTCTTTCCAAAGAGACTATCTCTGCAGATGTTGCCATAAAAATAGGAGGGACTCCTGCCACAGAGAGTAAATCACCTTCATGCTTTTGATTTAAGGCTTTCCGTGTCCCCGGGAGTCCCACGTGTCTGATACACGTTGTTCGCACATTTGGAGTTCCCGGCAAAGTTGAGCACGTCTCTCCATTATGGATTGAGTCATCAATAGTGTTCTTCTCCAAACACATTGGCAAAACAGAGGAAAAAGTGTGAATCAGTATTTCAACACCCAGGCCCTGCCTCTCACTTCTCTTTGTTTTCTATTTTTCCAAAGAGAAAGGAGAAAAGGAATAGAGAGAAAAAGTGTCAGAGAGACAGAGAGATTCTCTCTCTCTGGAGTGGCCACTGGCACTGGAGAGAGAACTTCATCCTGGCAGGCATTTAGAACAGGAAATTTAAGCTGCATAGCTGTGGTTTCTCAGCCTAGAATTGGGCCAACCTTTCCTTCCTTTTGGTGGCTCAGATCATGTATTGTCAGAGCTAGAAAGAAACCCACGCCAGCCTCAGTTTCCTGATCTGAATAAGGAAGTGGTTAAGCTAGATAAGCTTTAAGAAACCAAAATCTTCAAAGCCTGAGATTCTAAATACACACACACACACATACACACACACAAAATAAGGGAGATTCTGCTTGGGGACCCTTGTGCATTGGATACACTCAATAAACATTTGTTGATTGGATGTTGTTTGATCTTATCTAATCCAACATCATCTGCTTTCCATTTTCAAAAGGATGTGGGTTGTTCAGCTTCTTATTCTTGCTAATTATTTCAATTCCTGCTTTTATGTCCAGAGCACTACGCCTGCACAGAGAAGTGGGGTACACGGTGAACAGGGAGGTACACGGTGAGCAGGGGACAGAAGGGTGCTCTTTGGGTGCCGAGGCACAAGTGGAAGTTTGCCAGACAGAAATGGATGAGGAAAGGTATCTGGGGAGAACGGAGCAGTGTGTGCGCACGCTCAGTGACACAAAAGTCCGGTGCATGGACAGTCCTGGCATGTGGGATAGCTGGAGAGACTCAAGCAGTAAATTAGACTGTAGGGGGACATGCCGGGTTTGCCTGTCCACTATCCGGTCCCACTCTGGTAGCACCCCTTCCGCTGTCCTTCGGGGGCTCCCTCTATCTCACTCAGCACCCCTTGGTTGGATAAAGCTGACCCCAACCCCTGGCTCTAGCAGGAGATGCTTTCCCAAGCCTGGTTAGTGAGAGCCCTCTACTCACCCTCCAGGGCTTGCAAACTGAAGATGAGCAACCAATTCAGGTGGGTCAAGCCCCTTCCACGGAATCAGGATTTCTGCTAAAACAGGTGGGAAAGAGAGACGGCTGCTCTGCTGGCCTCGCTCAGCTGTCAGCCTGAGGCTGTGGGGGCTGTCTTACCTGTATGTGCAGTGGGTCTGCCTGGGCAGGAAGCCATCATGCGAGCAAAGCAGGCCCAGACATGGAGATTCTGGGTGAAATGCTTTGTTCACCTGGCCAGGGTTTCTCAAAGGAGAGCCACTGGCATGCTGGGTGAGACAGCTCCCCCCGTGGGAATGCTCTGCCCATTGCCCAGACATTCACATCCTCAGCCAAGGCCCCTGAATGTCAGGGTCCCCCATCCCAACTGTGATAGGTGAAACTCCCCCTGTATTTCCAAAGGGCTGTAAGAAGTGGTGTTGCCTCAAACAGGACCCTGAGCTGCAGGCAGTCATGCCTACCTTGGGGACGCAAAGATCCATTTTTGTGTTTCGTTTTGTTTTGTTTTAGTTTGGGCAGAATTGAGTTTCTGTCACTTGCAGGTAAAATGGTCCTACGTACTTCAAGGAAGCAGGGCTAAAGGGCCCAGGTGTTCTCCAGAGCCTCATTTAGCATCTGAGTCATGACACTGTGCCTGTGTGCATGTGTGTGTGCGTGTGTGTGTGTGGTTGGTTGGTTTGGTGGAGAGGGAAATATGAGAGGTAATCACCATCGATGCTACAACTGGACAAGCCTAGTCTTGGGACTGCTAGCTGTCACTTGGACATCAACACTCTTAGGGCTGAGAGAGATGTGGATATAAAGACAGGTAGGGAGGACCGAATGCCAGGCAACTTGAGAAACTGCCCCTGACATCAAATAAGCTTTATAAACTAGATACCCAGACAGGATGATATTTATTTTTTTATCCTCATTTGAGGACATGCCCATTGATTTTAGAAAGAGGGGAAGGGAGGGAGAGGAACATCAACATGAAAGAGAAACATCGATCGGTTGCCTCTTGAAGAAACCCCAACTGAAGACCAACCTGCAACCTAGGCATGTGCCCTAACTGGGAATCGAACCTGTGACCTTTTGGTTTACTGAATGATGCTCCAACCAACTGAGCCATGCCAGCAAGCTCCAGAGAGGATGATATTTAAAATATTCTACAATTGATATAGCAAGGACATGGATGTTTTTAAATGAACCTGTCTAGTCAGTATTCTCCAGAGAACCATAAAATTTAGAATAGAATAGAATAGAATAGAATAGAATAGAATAGAATAGAATAGAGTAGAATAGAATAAACCTATACATTTCAGAAGATTGATTATAGGAATTGGTTCATGTCCACATGGTTATGGAGGCCAAAAAGTTCCACCATCTGCCATCTGCCAGCAGGAAACTCTGTAAAGCTGGGGTTAAAATTTAGTCCAAGTCCTAAGTCCCGAGAACCAGGAGCTGCTGGTGTTGAGTCCCAGCGTCCCGGAGCCTGAGAACTAGGAGCTCCAATGTCTCAGGGCTGAAAAAGACAGACAACTCAGCTCAGGAAGGGAGAGGAAGACACCACTCTTCCTTTGCTTTCTTCCTTTTGCTGCACTTGGACACCCAATGGATTGAATGATGCCCTCCCACATTGGTGAAGGCAAATCTCTTTATTGGAAAAAAATGTTTCTAATCTCTTCCAGAAACGTCCTCACAGACATACCCGGAACTAATGTTTCACCAGTTTTCTAGGCATCCCTTCTCCCAGACAGGTTGACATTAAAATTAACCCCCACAGAGACCAGTCCTTAAGCGTGGATGCCGGTGGGTAAGAGTCAGCTGGCCATTCGCCCCTCAGCCAGGGATCCGGGTCTCTCACTAAGGCTTGATCGTGGCATTGTGGTGTCCTTACTGCACAACTCTGGTTTTAACAGTAACCCCCGTTAGGATTTTTTTCTAACACAACCAAATCCTTTCCAGTTCAGTGTCACTGGAGTGGGCTCCGGGTTCTAGGCCAAAAAGACAGTAAATGTGCCTGCCTCATTTTTCGCTGACTTTGCACATGGATTTTTCTTTTTCTAGGTAAGCTGCTAATGCAGATAGCTTGATAAAGAAAATCAGGTTGAGGAGAATAAACGTGACGATGATTAAACGCATACATGTCATTTACAAGGTTTCTGTCTCTCGTTTTATCTTCTGTTGTCTTTTTCTTATGCCTTCATCCTTATAAAGAAAATTAGAGACTTTTTTTTTGCTTTTCTTTTCCCTCTCTTTCTCTTTTTTTTTTTTTTTTTTTTTTTTTTTTTTTTTTTTTTTTTTTTTTTTTTTTTTTTTTTTTGCTTGGAAAGCACTAAACCCTGTAATCTGTTTCCCCTCATTTAAAATTGTGTCTTACTACTTTCTCAAAGAGGAAAAAATAACTATGTTTCCAGTTTCCTGCAGTTAGTTGCTTTTCCCTAAAATAGTCCATTCACGCACGAGCACTCATGAGCAATATGTAATTTACTGGAGTTTGCAGAGAGCTGACAGGGGTTTACGTTGGCCCAGCCAACGACAAATTGCAATCTCCCTCAGGCATCTCCTGGTGCCCAGAACTCTGTAGGCCGGAGGCGGAGTGGTGCCTCCCTTCCTTCGTTCACGCTTCTCCCTGCCTCTCTGGCTCTTTTTATTCTCTCTTTGGTTTTCACAGGACTGTCCAAATCTTCACCTTCTGTGTTAGGTAGTGCCATGCTGCTCTGCTCTACGCTTTTCTGGAAATGTGCCTACCTATGCACCGCCTCCCCTGCCAAACCGAAAGGCCCCTCCTTGTCCGAGGACCCGTGCTGTTTAGAGATGAGGGGCAGTAAGTAACAAACCAGGTGACCTCTCAGGCTGGATATTCACAAATGTCTGTGTCAGTTCAGACACTGCACAGCGGTGCCCTGCTAAAAGGAGACTTTAAACTGGCATTATGACACTTTTAAGCACAATCCTTTGTGGACAGAGAGGCAAAGCCACTGCCCGTGACCCTGCTTTTCAATGCCGTGTTTGTGACGTGGGGCTTTCCCCTTTTGTCCTCATTTCCATTTCCGGGAAAAGGTGCTGCTGCTGTTTTCTCTGAGTTTTGAAGCCAATCCTCTCTACTCCCCTTGACTACATCCTCCCATGAAACTCAGCTGCTTTTCAGTGCATGAAGGGAAATGAGGGATTTTATTTTAAAGCAGAAATGCAGTGGGATTTCCGGTTCGTGTCCCACAGGCAGTGGCCTTGTGAGAAAAGGGGCCTGCATCTACGTCCGTGGCAATAAATTGTAGTTTATGTAATACAACGAACGATTCGGGTCAGAGTTGAACAGCAGGTCCCCTGCTTGCTCTCTTCACTGCGTCCTTTGGCCCCACTCGCTGTGTGGAGAGCGTCATCTTATCGGTGCTTGTTTGGACATCTTTCTCTTTCGTTCAGAAACACCTACTGAGCACGTGTGCTGCTGCCAACGTTGTGTCAGGCGTCTGCGATGCCCAGTGACTGGCCTGGCCTCTGCCCAGAGGGATGCTCAGTCCAGCCCTGTCTGCGAAAAGATGAGCAAAGGTTATGAAAGGGACAGACAGTAATGATTGCATGATGATGAGGAGGAGGGTGCTAATGATGGGTTACACTCATTGAACGCTTACATTCACCATGCCAGGGCCCAAGCTAAAAAACTGACCTGTGTCATCTCCCTTGATCCTCAAAACAACCCCGTGAGATACGCACTATTAATATCCCTATCGGGACAGGGAGGAAACTGGAGGTTGCCTGTGTCACAAAGTTACTGAGAAAAAGCCAGCACAGAATCCAGGCCTTTCTGAGAGCCAGCACATGCTGCTGCGGCTTCTGTATGCTACACACGGATTCGTGCCGTGAAAGGGACAAGGGGCTGCACTGCGGAGAGTAATAACTGCCCTGGGCCAGAGGCAGTCAGGGAAGACTCCATGGAGGAGGGCGGATTTCAGCCGGGTTTGAAGGCAGAGTATTGTGCAGCGCGGTTATGTGGGGAGGAAGAGGAGGACTAAAGGCCACACAAAAGGAGTGTGCAAGCATAGATTTAGTTTTGGTAAAGAGGAAGAAGTGGATGTGGAGAGAGTGGGACTAGTTAATAGGAGTTGTCAGGAAAATTGGCCTGAAAATAGTTTGGAATCGGGTCATGGAAGATTCTGGTCTAGCCTATTCAACTGTGCTTAATGTGATCTATTAATACGAGGTTTGTCCAGAAAGTATCCATCCATGCAATATGAAAAATAGAGACATTTATTGAAGAAGATACAAGAAACACTGTACATAGGACAATGACACCTCAGTCCCCTTCAAAGTAGCCACCTTGGGGCCTCACATAGTTCTCCCAATTACCATTAGCTGCTCCGTTGTATTTTCCCGAATCTTATGGACAGTCTGAAATCTCTTCCCTTTCAAAGGTGGTTTTAGTTTTGTGAAAAGCCAGAAGTTGCAGGGCGACAAATCTGGGCTGTAGGGGGGCTGAGTCACCTGGGTGATTTGATATTTTGCCAGAAAAACTCTGCACGAGACATGATGCATGAGTGGGTGCATTATCGTGGTGAAGCTGCCAATCACCAATTGCCCACAGCTATGGCCTTCTGAGTCATCCAAACAGTTTCTGTGGAGGAATGTTCAAGCTTAACACAAACTTTGATGCAGATTCATTGCTCTACTCACGCAGTCATTTTGAATGAGACAGCCACACAGCACACATGCTCACTCAGCAGTGTCTGCCACCCTGACTGACTAGTACAGTGAAGTCGTCATTGTTCACATGTGCACATTCCAGCCCACTCTCCTTGGCTGCCAGGTCACATCGATGTCACGCAAACTGTTCTCGTTGTATTAACAATGGTGGACTTTTTCCTGACAGACCTCATACATGTTGCACAATAATCCCAGGGCTATGATGCAGGGAAAGTGATAAGTATATGGACACTCTTGAAATATCCTCTCTATCACCCCTCATTCACATGCATCACCAAGCCCTGACATTTCTAGCTCCAAAATCTGTCTCAAATACGTCCAGTGGCCCTCAACCCCATTGCCTGGCCCCTGGTCAAACCACCCTCATCTCCTATCTAGACCACCACGACAACCTCCTAAGTGGTGGCCTTGGTGGCCTGCACCCAACCCAGCTGTCCTCCAGTCCAACCTCCCCCACACCACCAGCAGGGAAAAGATGCTTGAAACACTGACGTGATTATGACCCTTCTGAGATGAAAAACTTTGCGGTTCAAAATCAATCCAAAAGCACAAACGCGACCCAGAGCCCTATGCGGTCACTTGGCTAACTCCCCCAGAAACACTCTTCCTCGGACCCCTGCTGCTCTACGTGCTCTCACCTCCTCCAGTGCCTCGAGCACCCCAAGGCCCTCCCCCCAGGCCACACAGCTCCCAGACTCCTCCTTCACCCAAGTCCTCCTCAGCCCTTTCCTCAGAGCTGCCCACCTCCTCTGGACTTTGCTGTCCCTCACGGTCCACCTCCCCCTCATGTCACTTGCCCTGGTTTGAACTTCCATGCTCATTTGAGTCATTAGTTGTACTCCTTCCTGCAATGTCATTAGGACAGGAACCTTGTCTCATTTGGGTCCCCACTAGTCCTCGGTACCTCAGCACTGCCCGATGCAGTGCCCACTACATGGAAATGCACGATAAATATGTGTGAATGCACACTGGGTGGACTAAATGGACGAATAATGAGTGAGTACACTCTGGGGATCCTGTTTGAAAACACATCTAGTACTCTGAAACCGTCTCGCTTCTCCCTACAAAGGAAGTGAACAGTCACCTCGTCCCCTGAAGTAAATTTAGCTCTTGAAGAAGCTAAGAGTCATTGGGAGGCAAGACTGTCACGAAAAGTCACGGGCCGGACCTAAAGAGACATTCAGCACTGCCAGCCAGGGTCCCTGAACCAGGGGAGGGGCTGTCCTGTTCCGTCCCAGCAGAGCTCAGATCGGGTGCACACAGAAGAGGTGTGTGGCCGATGTTTAGCGGTGGTTTCCCTAGAAAATCATTTCCAAGGCAGAGCCTGCGTCTGCCTGTGCGGCGGCCTGGCACATGTAACAAGCTTCGGGCTCGCGGTTGTTACCATTAAGCTGCCTTTCCCGTAAACTGCGATTCTGGGGCTGTCGGTCCCCTAATGTCTCAACTGCTACGAGGTGCTGCTAGCCCATCGGTGCCCCTGACCCGAAGAACGGTGTTACACAAGGTGTTCATTTATACGAAACGGCTAAAAGCCTGCATCTGGTTATAAAGGGAAGAAAGGTAAGGGGCGACTTGCAGGAATGTTCTGGGGCTGTCTGTGCGGAGACCTGCTCGTGTGAGATGAAGTGATAACGGCCCCACCTGTTGCTCCTGAGGTCTGCGCTGTGGGCAGCTGTTGCATGGCCAGCTGGCGGCTCTCGGAAGCTTCGCTCTCACCCGAGGCAGGACACCCCCACCACATGCAGCCGGCTACGGGTACACAGCCTCTGCTGCTTGATCGCAGCAGCTGAAACAGAAGCCTCCCGTGTCAGAGGGTGTGTCTGTGATAGGAAGGGATACTCCGGCCCTCGATATTGCTCTGTCTGCTCTGGAAGGCACCTCCAATTCTGAAAACCAGAGCACCATCAACAAGGAAAGGTGGAGCCCCGTTGGGAATGGAAACTGCTATGTGCCCCTGTGTTTATCATGGCAGACCAGGAAGGAACGTTGAAGTCGACTGGGTCTGGTCAGAGGAGCCCCGAGTCCCCAGATAGGCTCAACTGTCAGCGACTGATATTGTTAGGGACAAGTCTCCCAGCCCAAGCGTCTGAGCGTGGACTTCAGGATAGGAGGAATGCTGCTGTGGGCCCCTCCTGGGCAACTCCCCCCTGCCCCCCCAATCAGTAGTAGCATGATAGCCCCACCCTTTAGAGTTTAAATCGTATTCTCTGGGAATGACAAGTTGGGCTTTGTGTTCATCTTTTAATACCTTAATTTCCAACACTGTGGGCTCAGGGGAGCAAAAGCAAAAGAGAAATAGAAATAGAATCCACACAGAAAATCGGGGAGCCAATGCCAATAGCTGCAGTTCACTGCAACCCCCTGGCTCAAAGAATTGCCTCTCACAGCCTGTGGAGATGCCACCATCGCTGACTCCCTCTCCTGCCCTCTGCTCTGTGCCCGCCTGGTGGGGAGCTCCCTCTGTGGGCGCTGGTCTTTCCGTCACTCATCCCTCTAAATGGGACCACAACTGTGCTCTTTTCAATAGGCCCCCACCGTTAGCCTCTTTTGGTCTGGCTTCTTCGCTGATACTACTTTCTCTTCTCCGTGGAGTGCCCCCTCCCCACTCTCTAACCACCACTGACCTCAAACCTGGCTGAGCAGCATCAATTCTGAAGTTTCCCTTGTTCCACTCTCCACCCCCTCCCCCATCCAGATGGGATTGCGATGGGACTGAATCTTCGGGAACTCTGCTAACTCCTACGCCAAACAGTGCGCACTCAGGCCGCAAGACTCAGAAGCCCTGCCTTTAACCGAGCTCTGGGGGCCCCTGGCTCTGTGACTTTGGACAAGTGACTTTGCTTTTTTTTTTAAAGATTTTATTTATTTATTTTTAGAAATAGGAGAAGGGATGGGAGAAAGAGCAATGTATGGTTGCCTCTCACATGGCCCTCACTGGGGACCTGGCCTGCAACCCAGGCATGTGCCCCGATTGGGAATTGAACCGGGACCCTCTGGTTCCCAGCCTGCGCTCAATCCACTGAGCCACACCAGCCAGGCTGACTTTGCTTTTTTGTACCTCATTTTCCTCTCTGTACAATGAGGACAACGATGTATGCCTGAACGGATGCTGTGAGGTTTAAGTGGAACAACCTAAATGAAGTCCCCGACCTTGAAAAACTCTTCAATAAACAACGGTTTCCTTCCCCTGCCACCGTTTGGACATTCTCCTTATTTTGTTTTGCATCATAATGCTCTGTGCCTTTCTCCTGTCTCGCCTCTTCTGGATTGTAGGTTCCCTGAGGATGGGAGAGATGCCCTACTCAATTTAATAACCAAGCAGCACTTAGAAATAGATTAATAACATTGGAGAAATGGAAGGGAACACATGGAAATGCATCATTCCATTGGCAGGGAGGGACACTGAGAAGATGAAGAAGGGACAAAAGTCCGAAGTTCTCAGGCAAGCCGGCCTCCCCCAGTGACCGAGGTGGGGCAGTAGGTGAAAGAAAAAGGCCCACACTTCTCTCTCCCACACGAAACACAAACATTCCACCCCTTTCATTCAGCGCCTTCACAAATGCATGATACGCATTTCTCTCATTCTTAGCAGTCACAGCTCCCACTGCAAAGCCCCTTGTGCAGCTCCCACGCCTGTTCCGCTCACACTGCACGAATACATAACCCCCAAGCGCCCGCCCCGCAGGGCTCCCCAGGGC
>PVJI01005423.1:0-96617 GCA_004026765.1 Micronycteris hirsuta | reverse complement strand
CTGGCTGGTGTAGCTCAGTGGATTGAGCGCGGGCTGGGAACCAGAGGGTCCCGGTTCGATTCCCCGTCAGGGCACATGCCTGGGTTGCGGGCCGGGTCCCCAGTGAGGACCATGTGAGAGGCAACCATACATTGCTGTTTCTCTCTCTCTCTCTGTCTCCCTCCCTTCCCCTCTCTCTAAAATAAATAAATAAAAAAAATTATAAAAAAAAATGTTACTATGAATAACATGGTAATAGCTATCATTTACTTATACCTGTTAAAAAAGAAAGAGACAATGGGTTCAAAATGTCAGTTGTGCTAAGCCCCACATCACCAAACCGAGACTTAATGTCTAACCTAAAAGAAGCTTCAGCTGTCCCCAGGAAGGTAATCTTAGCCAGCCTATCTGGAGTTTAATGGTCAGCGCTCGTGAGGAAATCTGCCTGATAGATGGCTTTTGTCTCCTAAAGGAAGGTGACCTTACTTGAAAAAAAAAAATCCACTCTTTTCCACCTTCTGGCTATAAAAGCCTTCCATTTTATACAGTTCTTTGAAGCTCCTTTCTATCTGCTAGATGGGATGCTGCCCAATTCATGAATTGTTCAATAAAGCTAATAGAATCTTCAAAATTTACAATGGAATTTTGTTTTTTAACATATCTTTATGTAACAGTAGTTTTTCTTTCTATGTTCCAGGATGGGATTGCTTGGGATGTGTATATGTGTGTGTGTGTGTGTGTGTGTGTGTGTAATACATGCAGTACAATTACTGTAATGAATACATTTAAACCAAAATACAATTTAGAAAAACCTTGGTATTAATGAAGTACTTTTCTTATGCAGAAGAGACAATGTAGCAAAAGAATATACTAATGAAATTACCCTCATAATATGGTGTTTATAATTTGTGCCATGGCTTAACAGTAAAGCCTCTGTATCTTGTAAGTAAAATATCAATTAATAATTGATGTATGAATATGTATTAATTATCTAGAATATAGATTTCTGCTTACGTTTTGACTGATTGTACTTACATCAAAGGAAAAAACAAGAATAAATGTAAAATGGGAATAATGCTAATGTTTATTTTTATTCAGCAAGTTCTATAAATTATTAGTGTTCCAAAAGTAACATCTAGATGTTTGTGTCTTCTGTAGCTATATTTTATTTATTTTTCCCTATGAAATTTTTCAAGGATTAGTAAAACTGGACAGTAGTTGCAATTTTCAAATCCACTGAGTTATTTGGTACTTTGAAGTATAACACAGACACTTACTGTGTAACATTCATCTCACCACCATGTGTTATCTGGGAACCTGCCTAACAACTGACCGTGACGTGGATCGGCGGAGGGTGATCCAGAGCAAACACCACTGTCTGTGATGTGTGTGCTGCAGACAGGACTGGAAGCTCAATTTTTTTTTTATCAGAAATGAATGTTTGCATCATTGTCATATACCATTTGTGTCTAACTGGAATTTGTACAAATCAGCCTTATTTTGTACATTTAATTTTTCCCAAATAATTATTCTATTTATGTAGCAAAAAATAGTATGTCATTTTCCCCTAATAGGCATAGGTTGTTTAATATAGAAGATCAGGCTATAATTTGACAAATATAATTTGACAAACTATAGAACAGTATTCTTTTAGACTAGCATTTCTGTAAGTATTTTTATGTATTCTGTTAAAATATCAAAACATTTCATTTCAATTTATCAAGTCAAAATTAAACATCTAATCTATAATTACTCAGAGATAGGGAAGAAAGTCTTAAATGCTGTACTAAAGCTTGTTAACCTGATGAGTTAATCAAAGGAACTTTTAACACAGATCCTTTTATATCATCTTGCTGTTAAGTATATAAACTGAGATATTCTCCATAGTCATATTAAAAACATCTTTAATGAGATTTAAGGAATTATCCCTTAAATTAAAATAAAGTTTTTCACATGAATAAAAGGCAAGGAGGAAGAAAGAAAGAAAGAAGAAAGAAAGAAAGGAAATCACACTATCTTATATGCAACCAGATAGGAAATTAACCTGGTAGTATTTAAATTTTTTCTGGTTACAGAGGACAATAGATTTGAGGAACATTTGAAAATCTGATAGATTCAACACAGGAAATGTAAATTATATTTAAGGAAAACTATGCAAAGCATAGAACGCTAATATCTTTCATTTTACCTTGGTCAATATATGCATTTTTCCATCTTAAATATTTTATTGACGGTGAAGAATAACTATTTCAAAAGATGCCATCTAGGCAAATTAGTTTAAGCCTATGAAATGTACTTAGGTCTTTAAATGTTTTTTCTCTCATTTTAAAGGTAAAATTATAAATGTAGTCACAAGAGCCTTCCCACCCCCATAAGCCTACTTATTAATATATAAAAACTTAATATCTACATAATACAGGCACACACACACTAACCACTGTGCCTGATACCTTCTCTGTGGAACTCCACGCCTATGCTTCTCCCTTCTCCCTTCCACTCTGTGCTCTAGGGCCGAATGAATAAGCTGTATCAATGTGCTCCCTGTCCCCTACCTTCTGGTTCATTTTGGCCCCTGGCTTTTGAAAAATTCTGGTGGCCCTGATTCTCCCAGCCACAGTCGAGCGGGAGAAAATTCACAGTATCCCACAGAGACTAAGGTAGACAAATTGTAAGTTGCGACAATGTTTCATGGTAATTGTTCACATTGATTCAATTAATCTCCTTTTAATGATTGTGATATTAATTGACCTCAGCATTTTATTTCAGCATCCCATATTCTCAAATGCTTTTAGTGTTCTCCAGAATTGGACTTCTATCATCAGCCAAGAAACTGTTGGATAAGTTCCAATGTTTGCTATTGTTCTGTAGTCAGTAAGAAATCTATATCTTTTCAACTTGAAATAAGTAGAGCATTTTGAATTCTTCTGTAAGTTCCCAAGGAGACATCTGCTTAGTACGGTCCCACCATTCACAAGATCTCACTCAGCCTAAGGAAAAGCCACACTTTAATATAACTTCTGATAGATGTTAAGTTTTAAGGTACATTAAGATAAATTTTCCTCTTAAGGCAAGAACAGTTATTTAAATATATTAAACACAATTAGAATTGCTAACTTTGATAAAAATAATTAACAAATGACCAAATTAACAACTTTGTCCTTCATCACCAAAGCATTCATGTGAACTAGTGACAGTGAGATTCACTGCCGCATATGCAAAGTAGAAACTAAGATTTAGTGCAATTTATCCTGAGTCGGCCAGGCAGCAGGGTGAGGACAGAACGCTCAGCAGAAGGAGCCACGAGTGCACGTGTGAAGGTGTGAACAGATTTGCAGAGACACGCACAGCACATAATGTGTGGTGTAAAATGAACCCAAGTTCAAGTGCGGAATGTCTAGTGGCAGTGGCAGGAGATAAACCAGCAATGAGGAGGTTTTTTTTTTTTTAAGCATTATTTTTTAAAGCACCTGTTAGCTTATGCTTCTGGGCATTCTGCTACAGTATTCTCATTTATTCTAGTGGGCTAGTCACTACAAGGAAGTGTAAAATGTATGCATGTAAAAGTGCACCTTCTCAAAAAATATTCATTGACTAAATTGATCCAATAATAACATAATCATAATATTTTACTATCAAATTTTCTTGAAAGATGGAAAATTATTTTAGGTATGAGTACTAGACATTTTTCATTTAATTTTGTTTTTTCAGGTTTATTGAGGTATAATTGACAAATAAAATTGTATGATATTTAAGGTGTGCAGTGTGAAGATTTGATAAACATATACACGTGAAAGGATTTCTCTCATCTAGTTATTAAAAAATCCATCACCTCGAATATTTCCCTTTGTGTATGTGTAAATATTTAAGTTCTAGTCTCTTAGCAAAGTTCGATTATACAATAGAGTGTTATCAACTACAGTTACCATGTCATACATTAGATTCTCAGACCTTACTCATCACTGAAAATTTGTAACATTTTCCAAATTTCTCCCTATTCCCCCCCACCCCCTGCCCCTGGCAACCATTTTTGTACTATGTTTCTATAAATTCAACATTTAGAAAAAGGATTCCACATATAAGGGATACCATACAGTAGTTGTCTTTCTCTGTTTGCCTATATCACTTAGCATAATCCTCCCCGGGTCCAACCATGTGGTTGCAAATGCTAGTATTTTATTTTTAAAGGCTGAATAATATTCCCTTCTATACGTGCATATGTATACTGGACTATTGTATATCCTGCATGTTCTTGACCCACTCACTGGTCAGTGGACACTTCAGCTGTTCCCATTCCACACCTCGGCTCCTGTGAACAACGTCGCAATGAACACGGGAGTACAGGTTAGATGCACTGCGTTTGACCCAGAAAGTGGGTGCAATGACTATTTGAGATTGCCCTCACCGCATAAGTTCAAAGTCACTTCTACAGTGACGTGTATTCTAAAGTAAGATTAAATCATCAAAATAATCATTGACAGGTGTTTATATTTCACATTTTCTTGTTTGTATCTTGTTCTAAAAGCAACAATTTCAACTATGCTTCATGTTCAGTGTTTTGAAATTGAGGCACCTCTTACCTAACCAGCAGCAAACTTCAGTGGGAACATTCTCACTGCCGGAACGATTCACTCCTTCCACGTGGCATCTGTATGAGGGAAGCGTCTCTCTGCCTCCTCTCTGTGGCGCTAATGCCTATTCATTACACAAGATGCAGTTCCAGCTGATTATCCTGCAACAGAACTGCCCCGATGACTTAGGCTGGATTCAGTGGCTTGGTCTGTGCTTTTTAATGTCCTTTTCATTTAAAGATTAATTGTGACTCTGTCACTGCACCTGTATGGAGTTTAGTGATGTTTATGTGCTTGCTTTCTCACTAGACTGTGGACTCATTAAAGGAAAGGACTGTGTTTTATTTTTCTTCTTGTTCCTGGTACCTAGAATACTGTTGGTTACTTAGTAATAAACAATGAATATTTCACAAATGAATGAATTTCTCTCTTTCATAACAAGACAAAGCCTTAAACAATTACCCGTTTGAGCCTAAAATCTGAGCAGAACACGGGCATTGAAGTTGCCAAAGCCTGGTCCCAGCCCTGCAGCAGCAGTCAGAGCTCAGCTTCTCTGGAAACCACTGGTTCTCACAGCAGTGATCAGGACTTGCTGTGCCTGTGGACAGCCTACTCTTGACTTCCTTTTAGCAGTTTTTGATTATCTTATTTTTTAATATACAGTTTGTGTGGTTTATTTTAAAAGGCATCTTGCTGCCTGGCCGGTGTAGCTCAGTTGGTTGGGCATTGGCGGGCAAAACAGAAGTTGGCTGGCTTGATTCCAGTCATGGCGCGTGCCTGGGTGGCAGTTTCAGTCCCCAGCTGTCACTATACAATCTAACAAAATTGTTCTGAATGAAATTAAGGGCAACTAAGCACTACTAGAGCCATCGTATGGAGAACAACTAAATGGACTTTTTGGCCAACCCAGTGCAATAGTCTGCTGCCTGAACTTTTTCATGTCTTATATGGCTGGGCATAAGTGAAATCATGTGAAAATCATTTCTCCAGCTTTGCCTTTTCTTTCTAATATATCTTCAACCTTCCTACCATCTGCACTTGTTTCTTTTTGTTTTAACGTTGTTTTTATGGTTGACGCCATTACACATGTCCCCATTTCCCCCCGTTTGCCCACGTGCACCCTGCCCCCACACCCCTTTCCTACGACCATCAGTGACCGTTGTCTCTGTCCACGGGTCAGGGACACATGTGCTTTGGGTAATCCCCTCACCTTCCTTCATTCAATCCCTCCTCCCCCTTCTCCCCAAGAGCTGGCAGTCTGTTTCATGTCCCTGTTTCTATTGTGTTTGTCAGTTTATTTTGCTCATTAGATTCCACATATAAGCGAGAGCATGGAGAGCATATGCACTTATTTCTGAAGATACCTCGGTCGTATTCTAGGATCCCCTGCAAGGTCGTCCTCCAATCTGAGTGGCCTCCTCAAGGCTTATCCACATGCTTATTCATAGTCCATCATCAGAGAAATCCTCAGTGTACCTTATTTACTTAAACTGTATGAATCCGCTTTCATCACTGCCAGGCTTTCTGACCCTGTTAAAAGAACGTTAACAGGAGGAATCTGATAAATAAACTTGTTCACTGGAAGAAGACTCAAAAAACATCCAGGATTCACACTGTTATACTTACTGTTTTCCAATTGCACGATTCTCTGCTTAGAGTGGAGTAATGGGTCGTGTCATGGCTAATTACCAGGAACTCATTTTGATCCTTAATCACACTGTGGATACTTTTCCACACTGTGTTTATTCAGAGTCATTCCTGGTTTTGACATAAGATTTTGCAATAAATTTCAAGGTAAAGTAGGGCTTCTATTTCTCACTTGGCTATCTAAAATACATTTTCTGGCTCTCCAGACATCCTGAATTTAAATCTATAAGAGAGATACAGGAGTCACAGACCTGCGTGACTTCAGTGAATTCTTTTAAAATACCTTCATTTCAGTTTCCTCATCTTAGATGGGACATCAAAAATTCCAATTTGCCTGTTTTTAAGGCTTATTGTGAGTATAAAATAATCAACTTTATTTGAAAAATGTGTTCAGAATATTCATTTATTCAACACATATTTGATTGACAATTTTGCCTGTGACTTTGTGCCAAAAAATATTGTTTTTACTATTTTATCTTTAAATTTTACTATTTTTACCTTCTGGCTTCCATAATCTGGAAACATTGTTTCTATTGCCAGGAAAGATTTCCTCAGATGGCTCTCATATCATAAGACATATCCTGAGATGGTCCATGTGCGTCACTCAATGATAAAATATTTTTCCTACCTCCGTGAAGCATCCATTTTTCATTTGTGAATGAGTAATACCCTTGATATACACTCTTCTTCATGAAAAAGTCTCCGATTTCCTCTTTCTACGTCACTGTGTATGTGCTTCATTATATTGTGAACATTTGCTTTATTTGTCTACATCTCCTAGCAGACTTAGGACTGCAACTCTTAGGCACTGTTCATGTTTGCATGTTTTTGTATAGACAAATAAAACACAACATAGTGAGTTCAAAGTAATTGTTTGGAGCAGATTTGCTCAGGGCTCATTATCAGATCATATTAGTAAGTGGTTAAATATGGGCCACTAAAACAATTCCTAACACACCATTTCATTTATTCCCTCCATTTTACTAATATGGCAGAAACATATGCTTTAAATTTTGCTACAATGTCCTTAAAATCTTCAGCTGGATAATCCCCCACGAAACAGAGCTTATCTAACATAGAAAGATCATAAAACATGTCAATGATACATAATACATATGATAATGTTATTGCATATTTTAATGATGGTAAGTGCTGAATTTAGGCCTCTATGGTAATAAATAATATTTCTGTTATCACAGAAACAATATATTAAATATATAAGACCTGATAGTATAAATTTTTAATATGGTTAACTGCATAAAAGTATTCCTCATCACTTAAAAATGAAAATATTAATAAATTTTGCTCTAAAATGGCTAATGCAAATTTAAATTTTATTGATAAGTAAGGAGAACATGGGCCTTATTTTTGTTTTTCAACTTGCATGTGATCCAAAGTGAAAAGAGCAGGCACGCAGCACTCGCCACTGTGCACAGTTCCGATTAGAAGCCCAGAGTGAGAAAAGTAGCAAGGGGTTTCTGACTTTTGCCTAGTGACGTCAGTCAGTGTGAGAAGGAATTCAATGAGGTTTTTAGCATATTAGTCTTACCAGACTATCCAGGGATATCATTTCACAAGTCTAATTAATACAAATAGATGGTTAGTGGCAAAATTCTTGCCCGTTACAACAACAATTTTAATTTACTTTTCAGACTGGAAATCACTGAAGCAGAGCTCCCTGCATTTTGGGACGGAAGCCAGGGAGACCACGTGATTAAAGCTGCAGGTATGGCAAATGAGACTGTACCTTTCTTGCAAACGCATGGCTCAGTTTATACTGAAAAACAGGTAGATTTCGGAAACATAATGTACAATGTTAAACCTCATAAAAAAACTTGGACCACTTTTGAACTTTACAACTAAATGAAATATTGGTATTTCAGTATTTTATAAACATAAGTGTAGGTCAGGGCTATTGGCAAATTTAAAATAAAGTGGTTAATAGGGAGAAGAATATTATTCAGCATCCTCTTCTAGGGATTTTTAATTGCCAGTTTTCTTTCTGGTTTTCTTTAGCATTAAATTTAATATCATGCACAGGATAAGAAGCAACATTACTCTTCGATATGAATGCAGAAAAATGATTTAAATAAAATCAGAAAAGTGGCCTAAGATAAACAATTATTGATGGTTTTCTTTATCAAAATTTAAGAAGTCTGCAATATCACTTACGATAAGCCAAAGAAAGGTTTTCTGAGGTTGACTTTTTTTCTCTGCTTCCTTTATAATGGGCAGTTTCTGAAGCACCAATATTATAACTTCTCTTAAAAATGTTTCATTTTTAATAAAACCCTTTGCTAAAAGTGAAGCAGACATTTTTCTGAGAAATGAATTTTCAAGGAATACCAACTGAATATCAGTGAAGAATGTCATGTGATGTTCTGTGAAAAAAGTTCTTGAAGGCGCTGTGTTAGGTACTCAAGGATCCTTAGAAGAGATTGGGGTGAAAGGTTAGAACATTTTGTTTTACCTGCTGAACAAAAGGTATCTTAGAATAAACAGTCTCCCAATACAGTTAAGGGTTTCTTGCTTTTTCACCGTGTGTGGGTGGTTTTGTATTTCAAATGATTTTATTCTTAGATTTTTACACAAGTTTTTAGACTTTATTTTTCAGAGCAGTTTTAGATTCACAGCAAAACTGAGCAGGAAGTACTACAGTCTCGCCCTCCCCACCACAACCTCCCCGCCATCGGTGTCTCACAGCAGATGGTGTAGTTGTTACAATTGGTGAACCAGTTTCCATTAGGCGTCATTCTCAGTGTTTTACCTTCGATGGGTTTGGCAAATATATAATGACATTATCCACAATTGTGGTATCATACAGTAGTATCCACAATGGTAGTACTGTCTATTGCCTCAAGGATCCCCTGCGTTTTACCTATTCTTCCTCTTTCCCCTCTAACTCCTTATCTTTCTGTCTCTATAGTTTTCCCTTTTCCAGAATGTCATATGGTCAGAATCATACACTGTGTAGACTTTTTAGGTAGGTTTCTTTCACATGGTAATATGCATTTAAGATTTTTCATGTGTTTTCATGGCTTGATATATTATTTCTTCTTATTGCTAAAAATGATTATATTGTCTGGATGCACCAGGCTATTTACCCATTCACCTACTAAAAAAAAATCTTGCTTTTCCTTGTTTTAGGAATTATAAATAAAGCTGCTATAAACATTTATGTGCAGGTTTTTGTGTGGACATAAGTTTTCAGCCCTTTTAGATTATGATTCAACCCAAAGAAACATGATTGCTGGATTATATGATAAAGTTGTGTTTAGTTTTGTAACAAACTGCCTGTCTTCCAAAGTGGCTATGATGCTTTGCATCCCTACCAGCATCGAGTGAAAATTCCTGTCGCTCCACATTCTCATGAATGTTGTTGGTGTTTTGTATTTTGGCCATTCTAACAGGTGTGCAGTAGGATCTCCTTGTTTTTTAAATTTGCCATTCCTTATTTATATATAATGCTGAGCTTCTTTTCAGATGTTTATTTGTCATTTGCATGTCTTCTTTAGTGAGATGTCTGTTCAGGTTTTTGATCATTTTTGTATTTAGATTGTTCATTAAATTATTGTTGAGTTTTAGCAGTTCTTTGTATATTTTTGATAACAGTCCTTTATCTGATAAACCTTTTACAAATGTAATTTCCCCATCTTTGTTTTTTCTTTACCATCTCTTAATAGTGCTTCACAGAGAAGTTTTTAAACTTAATAAATTCCAATTTGTCAATTATTTCTTTCATGGATCATGTCTTTGGTGTTATATCTAGAAAGTCAGTGCCAAACTCAAGTTCACTTAGATTATCCCCTATGTTATTTCTAGGCGTTTAATAGTTTTAAATGCTACTTTTGTAAAAGGTATAAGATCTGAGAGTTTAATAGTTTGAAATTTTAATTTTTGTAAGGAATGTAAGATCTGTGTCTAGATTAACGTTTGTTGCTAAAGGATATCCAGTTTTTCTAGATCTTTTGTTGAAAACGTTGTTCTCCATTGAACCGCCTTTGCTTTTTGGCAAAGATTAGTTCATGGTATCTGTGTGGGTCTCTACTCTGTTCCATTTATCTACTGGTAAATTCTTTTGCCAATACTAACTTTCATTGTTACAGGTTTACACAAAACTTGAAGTTTGCTGGTGTCAGTTCTCTGATTTTGTTCTTTTCCTTGAACGTTATGCTGGCTATTCTAGGTCTCTGCTTCTCCACATAAACTTTAGAATCCAATAGTTGATGTCTACAAAAGTTGCTATGAAACTTCATAGCAACTATGAAATCATTACTTGCTATGAATTTAATCAGGATTACACTGAAACTATAGATCAAATTAGGAAGAGTCAATATCTTAATAATATTGAGTCATTCTAATTATGAACATGAAATGTCTTTCTACTTATTTGGTTCTTTGATTTTATTATCAGGATTAGTAGTTATTTCGTACATATATTGTACATTTTGTAAGATTTATGCAAAGTATTTTTCTCTTTTTTGGTGTTAATATAAATGGCATTATATTTTTAATTTCGAATTCCAATTGGTCCTCGATAATATATAAGGAAGCAGTTGACTTTTGTATATTAATCTTATCCTACAGCCTTACTATAATTGCTTTTAGGTTTCAGGGTTTTTTTTTTTTTAAATAGAGTCTTCCAGATTTTCTACATAGACAATTATGTCATTTACAAACAAAGTTTTCTTTTTCCTTTCCATTTTATGTACTCTTTATTTCCTTTTTTTGTCTTACTGCATTAGCTAGGTCTTCTAGTATAATGTTGAAAAAGGTTGTTGAGAGGGGATATCCTTGCTTTGTTCTTGATCTTAGAAGAAAACTTCTAGTTTCTCAACATGAAGCATGGTGATAAGTGAAGGTTTTTGTAGATGTTCTTTATCTTGCTAAGGAAATTTTCCTCTATTCTTAGCTTGCTGAGAGTTTTTATTTTGTTAAATCATGAATGGATGTTGGTTTATTGTATAGTTTTACAAAGAAAGTTTATCAATTAATGTTTTTAACATCCTCTATAATTATAAGATTATATTTAGGTTTTAATTATAATTCATATAAATGTATTTTTGGGGGGAGGCAATAAGTGTTAAGCAGATTTTCTCACAACCATTGAGGAAAAGAATTTTCTTTTTGGAACATACTCTTTGTTTGAAAATAACAGAGTGAGAAACATTGTTTTGAAGGAAAGAAAAAGGCCTTTCTGTTTAATTTCTGGTTAGCATTCATAACGATATAATGGCTATGAAAATTTTCTATTATCTACCACCTATCACTGCCGTTAATCATATTCTCGACATGTTTTTCAGTTTGGCAAATGACAGCTTCGTAGCTCTCAGTGGAAATGGACAACACATTCTCTACTTAATCACATGAAACACTAAGAAAAAATGGTTTTACATGTAGGCAAGTTGTTCACTAATGTCTTGAATTATTTTAATATGCATAAGCTTTTTACTTCATAATCAAAGACCTGGCTATGATTATTATGACTCAAGTTCAAGAATTTTTAACCTTTCTCTTGAAGTCTCTTCTAAAATCTTAGAAAAATATTTTTAAAAAGTACACATTGGGAAAAGGAAACCAAAATAAAATATTTCTAAACTGTATTTCCAAATTCTTACCATGCCCTCAGCTTGGGTATTGTTGTTTCTTTTCCTGTTATGTTTTGGCTCTGCCCTTAGGTGTCCGTTCGGACCTTTGAGCTTCTCCATCCTCCTGATTTTATACTCCTCGTGTTCTTGGTTCTCAATCGGGTCTTTATTTCAGCTGCCTGGTTTAGTGTTCTGCTTTGCTCAGACCCTTTATTGTTGCATTGTTGTTTATTATTTACTGATACCTTGTCACTTCTTTATTCCTCAGTGATTACGGCTTCTACTCCCTGTCAGTGTCTTTAATACTCTTAGTTCTCTGTCACTTCAGCATGACTTTGTTTCACTGAATCCACTTCATCAATGATCTAACCCTCCATTCTTTGTCAGCTATTCACTTCTATTATCATAAAACCTTGCCTCTGCCGTTATTATAACTGGAAGCTGGAACTGCAATCACCTGACTAGATGACCTTGCTATAAAGCTAGGAACTGAAGCCATGTGTCAACATGACTGTGCCATTTGTTTCAAAAAAAGTTTATCCAAGAAATAGAGACTAAAACTATAAACCAGTAAGCAATTTTATTGTTTTCTTCAGAAAATGACTACAATCAATTTGTCTGATCTCGAAAAGCAAAAGGTTTCCTAAAAATAAGTTACGTAGTCTTGCTTCAAGACCTTCCTTTGTCTATTAATCCTAAACAATTATGCCACAAACTTTGGTAATTCCCAACCTCAGTCCTGTAAACCTCACTTTAAAACTTAAGTCCGCTTCTCTATCCCTGTAAAGATCCTTTCCTGGCTTCCTCCTTCTGAAACGCAGATAAGACTTTGTCCGGTTTGTATGATCCCTTATTGCAATGAGTTCTAATAAACTTAGTTCTGTTTTATGAACAGATTGCTTGTGATATTTTGGAGAATTTAACACAACTCATCCATGTTAATTTTAATCTGTCTACCGTCTCATCCTATTACAACATATTCCTTCCACCCCAGCTTCATCAACTCTACAACTCTATAGAAAACTTTAATCCACTGATATTATCAACATTCACTCTCCTTCACCACCTGTTGTCATCATTGTCTCCGTATCTAGCTTACATTTTCTGATCGGTAATATCCACTCCCTTCTATACCCCCTCAGTATCCTAGCCACTCCCCTATGTCATCTCATTTATTTATAAAATTCACGACTGACAAATCTAATTCTCCTCTCCGTCATGCCTGCATCCTTGCAGCTGAACGTGGTTGGAGGGAAGCTCACCTGGGGAGCAATGTCACTTTAAATTTCTCACTGAAATCTTTAAATTGGCCCTTACTGTTGTTTGCAGTACATTCTCTGTTGCATCAATGCATCATTCTCCCATGTTTCTCTCTCAAACCTTTTGATCTCTCTTTTAACAGGATGCAGCCAAGGGGGAGTCCCAAATAGGGATTTATAATGGGATCCAGAACTCAAGGTATCCAGGAAATATTAGAAATATATATATGATGCCCTCACCCCCACAAGTCTGAGCTGGGGGATGGGACTCTTGGAGCAGGGAAATTCAGAGCTGTATTGTATAGCAGCAGCTTTGCAGCTAACCTCTGGCATGGTCATTTAACATATCTATAACCTTTAACTGTTTCATAGATATGTTAAATAGCTGTGGCCATGCTTTGAGCCAGGGAGATGGAAGTGATTGCCACCCAAGATGTAACTGGGAGGCAACTCCCCCTGAACACAGCGCCTGCGTGAGAGCTTGGAGATGCTTGGCTCCATGCCATGGGGCCACACCTGCCCACAGTTACCATGGCAGCCCAGTAAAGGTGGAAGAATATGAAGTGCTGGCAGCTGTAGCTGATTGAAGGAGGAGTCGGAAATGGAACTGCAGAGGAAGATTGGCGTGGGGATTTAAACCCAGGCGCAGCAGCCATACCAAGTCAGGACCATGAGGCTTAGGAGGAGTGCGTACCTCTAGGCCTGAGAGTGAGAGAGGACTACGTGGCTTTGGGTTGCTCCTTTTGCCACATGGCCTAAGAGGCAGGAGAGACTTTGCCTGGAAGAAAAGGGGTGAAAGGACTCTTGCTGATGGGCCATGAGGAGGTGCCACATGGTTTTGGATTAACTGGAAATCACGGTGGTGACACAGTGGATGGTGTCAGAACCAAGGGGCTGCCTGAATCACGGACTTCTCTTTCTTTTCCTGAGATATGGTACCCTGGACTGGGCAAAGGGGAGAAGGAAGGACTGTGTGCATTTGTGGGTATTCTAAAGAACTTTAGTATTTTAAAGAAGACATTAAGTCATTACCCCAAGCCTGTATAACTTGAAAATAAATAATTCCTTTCCTTTTCACCAGCCTCTGGCATTGAGAGACGTCTTTCTTTTGGTGGTGAGCAAAATGAACCTAGTACGGGGTAGGGGTACCCCAGGAGCACAAAGGGGGTTCCTTTTGGTAACAGTATATCATTTATTGCCTCTGCTCTGTTCTGTAACGTCTTCAGAGTTTAAATATTCCCTTCTTAAGCTATTACTCTTCCATTTCATTGAGAAATTTGAAGAGACCGGAAAAGAAATCCTTTAAGCCTACATACTATATTTACTTGTGTATCAGCATTTGTAACAAAATCCATCCTTTTCTCATATTACTAAAATTAAATTGCATCATACTGTTTCAGAACCCCACCAATGCCATTCTGGAATGGCTGTGGGGTTCAACTGCCCACCACCAAGAAGCATGACTGCCAAGGCAAGAGTTTAGTGAAAAAAGGAAAATGGTTGTTTATTTAAAGGTTATACATGTTTAGAATAATGGCAGATTTCTGCCATTAAGTCTCACTCGCTTTAAAAACACCCCAAAACAAATAGTCCCACCTCCCTCTGCCAAACCAAGCCAGTTTCAGAACATGCCACTCAGAGGTACCATCTTTTAGAAAAGCAGAAGTCTGCAGCTCAGCATTCCCAGTCACAGTTCAGCTTCAAGCCTCTTTCAGGAGTCTGGGTGGCCTGGCAGGTCCCTGCAGCACTGCCGCTCTGCCACAGTCTTTTCTAGGCAGCCTTCCAGGCAGACATCCTGACTTCATGGTAGCCTGACCTTTACACCTCCAGGCAGACAGACCCCCTGGCTGCCCTCTCTGCAGACCTCCCACTCCGATTTTAAATGCTCTGCTCAGAACTTCCTGCATGGACTTACATCCAGCTTTTCCTACGGTACGTTATTGTCCACCATTTTTGTTAGGTCCCCAGTGTTTTGACCCTCTTTTAGCTGCCATTTTTAGTCAGGGCAAGAATCCCCAGTGATGCACAGGTATCCAGGGAGGCCATCCACCCCCTCTGGCTATGTCACAAGTCACTGTACTTTCTCACAGTCACATACGTAATTTGCTCTGGGCAGCAGCCTTCTATCCTCCAGGAAGACCCCACTATTAATTTGCCTTGTTATGTACGCAATGTACCTTAAACCTGCACCTTCGCTCTTCCCTGCCTCCAATCTTGCCTGAAAGCAGGATTGGGTGAGCTGCCCTCCTACTTTCAGGGGCCTCATGCTCTGCACCCCATTACAATACCTTCTTGCCTTTTACTCATTCATTCACATCAACATACAAACATGATATTTCTCTCGTTAAAAACCAAATAAACATTTCTTACACCCCCTCCCTCTACAGCTATCACCCCATTTCTCTGCACCTTTTTAAAAGGTTTCTCATTAAAAAGGGTTATCTACATGTGCTATTTAAACTTCCTTCCTTTCTATTCTATCTTAAATCACTCTGATTGAACTTTCAAATTCAAGATGCCTTAAAACTTCTCCATATTACTAAACCCAGTGATGGATTTTTATGAAGCCTTTCTTTTATTTATCAGCAGCATTTGGCCAATTAGTCACTCCCTCCTCCTTGGAATACATTTTAAATTCACCTTCATGGCAACATATCCTTCTCGTTTCCTCCCTTTCTTACTGGCTCTGATTCCATTTCATAAATCTGAACAACCGGACCCTTGGTGATTGCACCCAGGTTTATGGCTTTGAATATCATTTAAAATTGACAAGTACCAGATTTATATCTTTAACTAGCACCTTCCCCTGAGCTATATCTAATTGCTGAATAGACATTCTTACTTAGACTTTTACCATGTCCCAAATTGAACTCTTCATTTTCTTTAACCAAATACATTTCTCCCACAATTTGCCATTTCAGTTAATAGAAACTTTAATTTCTTAGGCCAAAAACCTGGAGCTCATACTTAACTTTTCTCATTTTTCTACCTTCCTTTCAATTATTTATCATAACATCATGGCTTTCCCTTCAAAATATATCCACAGTCTGGCCACTTCACTGCTAACATCCTGGTACAAATTAAAGGTTTTTTCACAAAGATTCTTAATCTTCTAACTGACCTTCCTGCTGCTAACCTTACCCAATATCCACCTGAACACAGTAGCCAATAAAAAAAAAGTCAGATTGTTTTTCTCTTCTGCTCAAAACTCTCTACTATTTCCCATCTAATCAGTGTAAAAGCAAAATCCTTATATATTTTTTGAGGTCTGTGTGATCTTTCTCCCTCGATATATTTTTTTAATATTTTATTTATTTATTTTTAGACAGAAGGGAAGGAAGAGAGGGAGAGAAACATCCATGTGTGGTTGCCCCTCACGTGGCCCCCACCAGGGACCTGGCACGCAACCCAGGCATGTGCCCCGACTGGGAATCGAACCGCGACCTTTTAGTTCGCAGCCTGCGCTCAATCCACCAAGCTACGCCAGCCAGGGCAATCCCTTGATATTTTTTACTTTGTCTTTCTACTAATTACTGTATTTCAGCTATTCTAGATTTCTCGCTTTTATTCAAATGTTCCTGGTACATACCTGCCTTAGGACATTTGCATATGTTATTTCCATTTCCGGGAATACTATCCTTCCAGAGAGTCAAGGAACACTTCCTCACTCCCTTAAAATCTTTGCTCAACTTAACCTTCTTGGAGACCCGCTCTGACCAGCCTTTCAAAAATATGGTTCACTTCATTCCTGTAACCTGTCTTTTCCCCCTGTTTTATTTTTATTTACTTAGTTTATTTTATGTTTCTATGTATAAAAATGTAATACTCACAAGAGCAAGTATTTTATTTTCTGATTTGTTGCTCACTGTTCTTTCCTCATAATTCAAAATTTATCTAACATAAGTGTTTAGTTAATATTTTAATTCATCAATGCATAGAAATTAATCCTTTAAATCTACACTTATTTAGGTTGTTAGGTACATTTTTTCACAAGTTCAATTCTCGTATATTCTTCCTCTGTTCAGTTGCCTTTGGGTTCCTTTCTCGAAATGTACAAATTAGCTGAATATTACTTTTATTATTCACCACTTTCAGTAAGGTCACTTTGTCTGTGTTTCCAATGAAAGTCAGATCATGGTGTTTCATTATTTAATGAGATGTCGCAAATCAGGTCATTAACCAGCTCTTTCCTCAACTCATATTGATTATGTGAGCCAACTTCAGAAAAGCAGGAATAAAACAATTGCCATGCCAAAGCCCAGTTGATTATAGAATCACCTTTAATATAATACTGGGAAATTCTGCACACAGTGGAAGGGTAAAAGTTTTATATTCTACAAGTAACATTAAAGTAAATGCATTTGGGACGAATTATTTCAGGCATTTCCAACAGACACTTTTATGAGGTGCTGTTGATCAAAGTTTCTGAAGTACTACATTGGGCAGTTTCATTTCCTATCACATTTCTTTTTTTTTTAAGTAGTAAATAGCTATGATAATTCTTATTTTATCATGCCTGCCACATGTAACAAGGAATAATCCATCTTGTTTTCATTATTAAGTACTGGTACTAAATATTGAAAGACTAGATATAACAGCTCTGTCAAAGGCTTGCTGCTACCAGAGAGCTAATTTGTCTGTGAGTAATGGCTGAGTGAAAAATAGACACGTAATGGTTAAATTCAGCTTCAAACAAAATATGCTTTTTTAAACATAACTCTGGTGTTTCCAAAAATATGGCTTGTGTTCCTCTGATTGTGAATACAATAATTTTAAGTAGTGCATGGACTGACACATTAACATTAATTAGTATCTTCATGATAATGTATATAAGAAAATAAATAAATTATAGTAGAAATAGTGTTCAGCATACACCAAGAAGATGATCAATGAAGTGAGTGAAGTTTGGAAAAAATTATTGTTATTAGATTAGATCCCCAATTACTACTTAAATATTATGTGGTTTCAGAATGTAGAGTTAAGTGAGTTTACTTCAGTAAAAAGGGATTTTACCACTCTCCAGAGAGAATACTCAAAGTATATAGCTCCTCATGAACGAATATATAAGCAATAATAAGCAAGGAAAGCATTAGACAACAGCACAATTTAAGGCATACCATGTTGGTTCAATTTTACTACTATAGCTCATTATATGGCTCCTGCTAAAAAGACTAAAAAAGGTGAAAATAATGGGCATTCTTTTTTCCTTAAAAGTTAAATACATACTTGCACAAACCTTACCTTCTTTATTTGTTTATTTAAGAATAAATATAAAATATTTATTTTCTCAAACTTAGCATCCCTCTATTTATATAAAGCTTAATCACACCCACAGTTTTGTACATCCAGGATAAAAATGTTATTTGTCTACTTTCTAGCTTATTATTAAATGCCACAAAATATTTTTCTCTTTACATTCCCTATGTAGTCTAAGTGGAACTTAATAATTATATTCCCTCTTTAGATATTTTGTAATCACATTTCATAAATTATTATATTAGCACGCTCCTATTTTGTTTATTTTAATAATTAAAGTTGGTCTATTTCCTCTAGATTATGCTTAGAATTTTTACTGTGATGAAGCTGAAGAAAACAAGCGATTGTTACCAGTTTCGTCATAAAACTACTCAAAAATACATTGACATCCTCTAAGTGGTTTTAAAGTGCTCTGTGTAAACACACACACACACACACACACACACTTTTTCCCTCATAGGGGGACTGTTCCTCCTCATACATGCCAAATAGTTTCATTAGCTCAGGATGAATAATTTGGTTAATTATATTACCATCTCAAAATGTAGACAGTGTAATGCATAAAATAAAAAGCTAAATAATATATATTAGCAATAAACTGATTTTTTTCGGGTTGCTAGTCAAAAATTCTTGGCAGGGGCATCTGTCAGGGGAAGAATTAAGTCTTATTAATCTCTTTCTGTTTTAAATTTGATACAGTCAAGTGAGAAGAAAAGGAGGGAGGGAGGGAGGGAAGGAGGAAGGAAGAAAGGAAGGAAGGGGGATGAGTTTGGTTCTTTTATTTTTCTAATGCTTCTGACATTATCCTACTAGTTCTTTTCCGACATCCTAAATACCTGCTTGCTGCCTCCTTAGAGGTCTCATCCCATGCAGAAGGCCTGATCTATATTTAGCCCTTTATTAATAAGACAATTTCTCAAACGAAATGAATAAGACAATATCTCAAAGAAATCTTCTTTGGATGTTGAGTAGTTATGATACATTGACAAATTTTGACTCATTCCTTAAAATTATTCAAATGAGGCCCATTTTTTAATTAAGCAGGCATTACCATGGATTATTGATATTTCAAGCACTAGCTGATTTGAACATTGCTTTTATTATACATTGATTAATTAATAGATGCTTTCATTTATTTATTTTGTGTCTAATTGCAAGGTATAATATTAGATTTAGAGGTTAAACAGGTGAACAGAATGCTATACTTAATTGAAGAGAACATGATACTCAGTGTGGGCAACATTATTTGTCGCCGGAGATACATATGAATATCCAAGTCCTGAGTTTATTGTTAAGAGAAAAATCTCCTTCATCACAGGCTGTAGTGTTACACAGGCTTGCTGTCCTGGAAACCATTTCCCTTTGGTCATAAAAGAGGCTACATAAAAAATTAATGTCTCCACTAATTTAAACATTTATTAAATGTATCATGTTTTAGGGGCTGTGTTTGACCATTGTGGGATCATCAATGAATGAAACCCCTTAATTTATACCTTAAACAGTTTACCTATAATATTTTCTCAGTGTGGAAACAAGAAAATTTGATAAATTTTATTCATGGGAATGAAAAACAACCCTGGCAATATTTTTCCAAATAAAATGAACACCAGCAACAATTGTTAGGGGAGAAGTGTGACTGTAAATAGTTGAGCCCTTAGGTGAATGATGTTAAATTCTGATGTCATCCTTTTCTCATGAATTTCTCTTAAACTGTGTTTTAACACAGAACTATTTTAGATTTAATGTTTTGATATATCTGTCTTTAGTTTCAGATGAAAACTTCACAGTATTCTATTTTGGTAAGCATCCCTCTATATTTCAATGTAGCTTATGCAATCTTTTGTGTGAAATGTTTAAACAGAGATGGCCTTCAGTTATGGCAGTGATAGCCGATGGGGGTGGAGTTTACAAATGGCACTCTAGGGAAATTCTCGTTGCAAAATTGTTGTACATGTGAGGGAAAGAAATCATGGCTCGGACAGTACTCAGTATATGTAATCTTCCCTTCCTTAATCATCCATATTTACTCTAAAGATGGGAAGAAGGGGAACCCAGGGGAAAAAAGAAAGTGCCTGAGATATATGACACACTGCTTGGATGTGAGGTTGTTCCAAAGTTATTAGGAAAAATTTGACAGATATTAGATCAAGATGATAATAGATTCTAATCAAGACACATCCAATCAGAACACTGGGTAAAGGGATTGAGACAAGAATAATGTGAGAAACCAAAAAAATAATCATCAGTACATATAAGAAAAAGATGTAAAAATGGATTAAGGCTAAAACTGAGGACAATTCTAATGGGTTTTAAACATTAATTAAAGTGTACACTTATAATATAACCTCACACACCAAACTGGAAGAAAAGATAGTATTTTTCTTTAATTGTTTATCTTTAGAACAGAGTATCCTATATTTACTCAATAGTTCAAGCAGAGAACTCATCCAGGATAACTAATTGTTCGTCTACAAAAGTGTCTCTCTGACTTTTTTCTTATTTCTGTTGCCCATGTCCATGAGTCCTTTATGGTTTTTGCTCAATCCCTCCATGTCTTAACCTCTGCCCCGCCTTAGCTGTCATCCTGCTCTCTGTGAGTCTGTATCTATTTTGCTTGTTATTCAGTTTGTTCATTAGATTCCACGTATGAGGTCTGTCCACAAGGTATGTGATATGAAAAATAGAGACATTTATTGAACAAGCTACAAGGTACAAGAAACATTGTACACAGGACAATGATGCCTCAGTCCCCTTCAAAGTAGGCACCTGGGGACCTCACACAGTTCTTGCATTCGCCATCAACTGCCCTGTTATATTTTCCTGAATCTCACTGATGGTCTGAAATCTCTTCCCTTTCAAAGGAAATTTTAAGTTTTGGGAAAAGTCAGAAGTCTCAGGGACCCAAATCTGGGCTGTAGCGGGGCTGAGTCACCTGGATGATTTGATGTTTTGCTGAAAAACTGTGTAAGATGTGATGCACGAGTGGGTGCGTTGTCGTGATGAAGCTCCCAATCACCAGTTGCCCACAGCTGCGGACTTCTGATCCATCTGACAATTTCCACAGAGGAATGAGAAAGCTTCATGCAAAATTTGATGCAGATGTGTTGCTCGATGTGCTCAGTCATTATGAATGTGATGGCCACACAGTACACATGCTCACTCAATGGTGTCTACCACACCCACTGGTGATTACAGTGATGCCATCACTGTTCACACATGCGTATTCCAGTCCACTCTCCTAGGCTGCCAGGTTACATCAGTGTCACATCAACCATTCTCATTATATGAATAATGGCTGGAATTTTTCGGATAGATCTCAAATTAGTGAGATCATATGGTATTTGTCTTTCTCTCACTGGTTTATTTCACTTAGCATAATGTTCTCTAGATCCATCCATGCTGTCACAAAGGGTAAAATATTTTTTCCTTTTTATGGCTGAATACTATTCCATTGTGTAAATGTCTCAAAGTTGTTTTATCCACTCATCTACTATTGGACACTTGAGCTGTTCCATATCTTGGGAATTGCAAATGTTGCTGCAGTAAACATAGGGGGGCTTATGTACTTTTGAATTAGTGTTTTCTATGTACTTTCAAATATATTCCTGGAAGTGGGATCCCTGGGTCAAAAGGCAGGTTCATTTTTAATTTTTTGAAGTATTTCTATACTGCTTTCCACAGTGACTATACCAATCTTTATTCTCACCAATAGTACAAAAAGGTTCCCTTTTCTCCACATCCTTGCCATCACTTATTGTTTGTTGATTATTGATGATAGCCTTCTGATCAGTGTGAATTGCTATCTCATTGTGGTGTTTATTTGCATTTCCCTTATGATTAGTGTGTTGAGCATCTTTTAATATGTGTATTGGCCATCTGCATGTCTTATTTGGACAAGTGTCTATTCAGGTCTTTTGCCCATTTTTTGTTTGTTTGTTCCTTTTTTTTGGAGTTGAGTTTTGTAACTTCCTATAAATTTTGGATATTAACCTCTTATCAGATGTATAGTTGAATATGTTCTCCTCATCTGTGGTTGTCTTTTTATTTTGTTGATGATTTCCTTTGCTATGTGAAAACATTTAGTGTGATGCAGTCCCATTTAATTATTTATTTATTCTTTTGTTTCCCTTGCTTGAGGATATGTATCATAAAAAATTTCTAGGAGCAAAGTCCAAGATTTTACTGCCTATGTTTTTTTCAACAATTTTTTATGGTTTTGGGTCCAACATTGAAGGTAGTTAAGTTTCATTTTTCTGCATCTATCTGCCCAATTTTCCCAACACCATTTATTGAATAAACTATCTTTAGCTCCTTGTATGTGCTTGCTTCCTCTGTGTAATAGAAATTGATTATAAAGGTGTAGGTTTATTTCTGGGCTCTCTATTCTGTTCCATTGATCTATGTGTCTTTTTTTTTTTTATGCCAGCACATGCTTTTATAATTGCTATGGCCTTATAACAAAATTTGATATTAGGTAGTGTGATAACCTCCAACTATGTTCTTTCTCAGGACCACTGTTTCTATGCAGGGCTATTTGTGGTTCCATATAAATTTTGAAATATTTGTTCTAGTTCTGTTAAATACATAATTGGATTCTTGACAGGAATTGTGTTCAATCTATAGATTGCTTGGGTAGTATGGGCATTTTAATGATGCTAATTCTTTCTTTCCATGAATATGGTATGTGCTTCCAGTTATTTGTTTATCTTCTTCAACTCCTTTCTTCAATGTCTAATAATTTTCTGAGTCCAGGGATTGTACATCCTTGGTTAGGTTTATTCCTAGGCATTTTATTCTTTTTGAATCAATTGTAAATAGGATTGTCTTCTTAATTTCCCTTTTTGTTAGCAGCTCTAGGATTCATTGATGTTTTGTATCATTTTTAAACTCTATTTTGTTTAGTTTTTTCTCTGATCTTTACTATTTCCTTCCTTATATTCACTTTTGGGTGTGTTTGCTGTTCTTTCTCAAGTTCCTTTACGTGTAAAGTTAGATCATTTATTTGAAATTTTTCTCGTTTGTTTTTTTGGAGCTAGGCCTGTAATGCTATGAATTTTCCTCTTAGGATTGCTTTCTCAGTGTCCCACAGAGTTCGGATGGTTGTGTTCTCATCTTCATTTGTTTCAAATTATCCTTTGATGTATTCCTTGATCTCATTGTCTCACTCCTTGTTTAATAACATATTATTTAGCTTCCCTGTCTTTGTATTTTTCAGTGTTTTTCTTGTGATTGATTTGTAGATTCATAGCACTGTGGTCAGGTAAGATGCCTGATATGACTTCAATCTTCTTAAATTCATTGAGACTTGTTTTATGTTCTAATATGTGGTCTAGCCTAGAAAACGTACCATGTGCACTTGAAAAATACTGTATTTTGCCATGTAGAATGCACAACCATGTTTTTGGCCTAAACTTTCAGGAAAAAAATCTTTCATTTTAATGTTTTAATTCACTTATTTATTTATTAATCTTTATTGGGCCATAAGGAATTTTAGCATTTACTTTTGAACTTATTATTGCACAAGAAATAGTATGTAACAAATAATCACAAAACAGTAAAACAGACACAAGGTATTTCAGGTACTACCCTTGTATAATATATATGCTTATTTTTTCCTCAAAAATTTGGGAAAAAAATGTGTGCATTAAACATGGCAAAATATGGTATATATATATTCTGCTTGTTTGTGGTGTAATGCTCTGAATATATTAATTAAATCCATTTGATCTAGTGTGTCATTTAAAGCTGCTGCCTCCTTGTTGATTTCTGCCTGGAAGATCTATCCATTAAAGTCAATTGGCTGTTAAAATCCCCACCTGTGACTATATTTCTGTTGATCTCTTACTTTGTGTCCATCAAGATTTGGTTTACATATTTAGGGGCTCCTATATTGTGTCTGTAAATGTTTACCAGGGTTATATGCCCTGGTTGGGTTATTTCCTTCATCATTATGTAATGTCCTTCTTTGTCTCTTACTATATAGCCTTGGTTTTGAAGTCTAGTTTTTTCAGATATAAGTATTGCTACCCCAGCTGTTTTTCCTTTCCATCTGCATGAAATATCTTTTTTCGTATCTTTACGTTTAGTCTGCGTGTATCTTTCCATCTGAGGTGAGTCTCTTAGAAGCAGCATATGTATGGGTCTTGTTTTCTTACTCATTCAGCTACCCTATTTTTTTTTATTGGAGCATTTAATCTGTTTACATTTCAGGTGATTGTTGATAGATATGTATTTAGTGCCATTTTATTGTTTTCTACTTTATTGTTTTCAGACTATTTTCCTCTGTTTTTTTCTTTTCCTTCTCCTTCTTTCTTCTTCAAGAAAGCCCTTTACCATTTGTTGCAATACTGGGTTGGTGTTAACAAGCTCCTTTAGCTTTTTCTTGTCTGGGAAGCTCCTGATTCCTTCTTCAGTTTGAAATGATTGCCTTACTGGGTAAATTAGCCATGGTTATAGGTCTTCGCTTTTCATCACCTTGAATATTTCACACCACTACCTTGTGGCCTGAAATGTTTCTCTTAAGAAATTAGATGATAATCTAATTGGTGCTCCCTTGTATGTAACTACATGCTTTTCTCTTGTGGCTTTTAGGATTCTCTCCTTGTCTTTAAGCCTTGCCAGTTTAATTATGATGTGTCTCAGTGTAGGCCTCTTTAGGTACATCTTGTATGGGACTCATTGATCTTCCCGGACTTTTGTGTCTTTTGCCTTCAGCAGATTAGGAAAGTTTGTGGTCATTATTTCTTCTAATAGGTTTTTGATCCTTTGCTCACTCTATTCTCCTTCTCTTATTTCCATGAGGTGGATATTATCACACTTCATGTTGTCTAAAGTGTTTCTTAAGCTATTCTCATTTTTTTTTAATATTCTTTTTTCTTTTTGGTCTTCTGCTTGGGTGTTTTTACCTTTCTTGTCCTGTCTTCCAAATCTCTAATTCAACCTCTGCTTCATCTATCCTACTGTTTATTCCTTCCAGTGCATTATTTATTTCAGATGTTACAGTCTTTATTTCCGACTAGTCCTTTCCTATGGCTTCTATGTCTTTTTTCATGCTGTTGAGTGTCCTTATGATCCTTATTCTAAATTCTCCATCTGATAAATTGCTTGTCTCCATTTCATCTAGTTCTTCTGGGAAATTCTCTTGTTCTTTCTTTGGGATCTGTTTCTTTTTGTCCTCCCATTTTGGCTACTTCTTTGTATTGTTTCTAACGTATTAGGTAGATCTGCAAAGACTCTGTTGCAGATTTTGTCAGACACTGTTTGTGACTGGCCCTGGGCAATCAGTTTGGAGCTATCAATGATTCATAGCATATGGCTCCCTATACTGGGCCTGTTTGTGTGCAGAAAGAATCAGGCTGTACACTAAGGCTAGCTTTTGCCAGCACTGGGACTTGTAGATGGTCAGTTAAAGTCTCAGAGATCCCAGAGATCTGCCTTAGTTGTTAAACTAATCACTGAAATAGCCCCAAGCTGTACTCAGTAGCCCCGTTTAATCTCCAGAGGGTGGAGCAGAGTGATTCCTGTGGGCAGAGGCATTGCTTCTCTTCAGGCTGACGCCATGGAGGGTAGTACTCTGCCTGAGAAAGATGGCCTTTGCAGTATGGGGAATGACTCAGCACAGGGGTCCTGGCAGGTGTTCCATCACTTCTTTCCTTCGAGCCACCAACCCCAGACTCACCTCATACTTCTCTGTCTGCTCTGCGTCCTTCTGCTGGAGTCAAGGGGAAGTGGCAGTCATGTTGTGGTGAAGTGGTTTCTTTGTCCATGATTATAAGGCTTCTGTCCACCTAGTGTTCAGTTGTTTATTGAGGATGTTTTCTCTGCAATTCAGTTGTAATTCCAGATTGGTCCTGGCAGGAGGTTAGTGTAGCTTCCACTTAATTCCTTGGACATCGTGGGTATCTCACTTAGTTTTCCTTTTAACAATGGAAATGATATTTGTTGTCAGCTTTGAGAGGTAGTGGACTATTGTTTTGGTGTAAGATAAAAAGTATGCATTGCTCCTTTAGTCATCATAATCCTTGATTGTTAAGTGAATCAGATCTTTTTTATTATCCTAGTTTTTATCCGTTTTTTATAGAGAAATCTAAACTTGCATCTCATTGCCTAAATAGTTATTTTGCATTCAAGATAATTCAGAGCTCAGCAGGGATGGACTTCAAAGTTGTCTCCTATACAAAAAAGTATACAAACTGCACCATAGATTTAAGAAATATTTAAGCCAAGAAATATAGAGCACATAAAAATAAAGGGATGGAAAGTAGATGTCAAGCATAAATACACAAAATATGGAAGGATTGACAAGATAATATGAAATACGTTAAAAATTTAAGGTTAGAGAATATGAAAAATGGTAAAAAGCACAATTTATGATGAAGGTATATGAAATAAATATATTTCACCAAAAGGAGAAAAGTTAAATATATGACAAAATTACTGTAAAAGAGGATATCACAAAAAGCAATTAGTATCTGTGATTTTAATATACCTCTATCAACATTAAACAGACCTAATGGGCCAAAATAAATAAAAAAAGGGCTTCTATTTGGAGTAATATGGTAGCATAAGACTACATAAAATTCTTTCCAGTAGAAATCACTTAAAATGTTGGATAAATTATAAAATATTCTTGTAAATAAACATGATCTACGAATAAAGAGAAATCCCTAGGGGCCAAAAACAAAGAAAAAGCTGGTTTTAAAAAAAGCAAACATGGAAACCGGTGATGCTTCTCATGCTCTGGTGGCACTCATTCATCTTGGTTCAAAAAAATGGATTGCTCCGGATGAAATTGGAGCACACAAAGAACTATACAATAGAAGCTTGGATAAAGAAAATGTCACAAACAGAAAATGTTGCCTAAAAGAAAACTTATTTGCCCTTTTGTGAGCCAGAGGTGTGGAAAAATGTCTCTTTTTTTTTTAAAGATTTTATTTATTTATTTTTAGAGAGAGGGGAAGGGAGGGAGACAGAGAGAGAGAAAAACAGCAATGTATGCTTGCCTCTCACATGGCCCTCACTTGGGACCCGGCCCACAACCCAGGCATGTGCCCTGACGGGGGAATCGAACCGGGACCCTCTGGTTCCCAGCCCGCGCTCAATCCACTGAGCTACACCAGCCAGGGTGAAAAATGTCTCCTTTGAGGGTTTGCAGCCAGGGTCCTGTCTTAATAAGAACTGAGATTAAAATTTACGCTATTTATACTTGTCTGGGGTACTATAAACTGAACAATTAACATAAAGTGGGAAATACATTTGGATATACCTGGCAAGAAAACAAGTTAAGAACATAAAACAAAATTATAAAACATTTGAAGAAGTTGCCATAAGCAAGTGTTAGCAGAAACAATAAAGAGTAGAAACAAAATCATAAAATTTAAATTAATAGAATTTCAGGTTATAGACCACATAAATGTAAGGCACAAATTTAATTTTTAATTTGTTTAGTAATATCAATTAAAGAGCAAAATGAACAAATAAAATTGATTTTGTTTTTATTTTTCCCCTTCTTTTTTTCCTTTGCATTGAATTTATTGGGGTGACACTGGATAACAAAATTACATAGGTTTCAGGTGCACAATTCCACAACACATCATCTCTACACTGAACTGTGTGTTCATTACCCAAAGTCAAGTCTCCTTCCATCACCATTTATCCCCCTATACCCTCCTCCATCTCCCCCATCTTCCCTTTTGCCCTGGCAACCACCACACTGTTGTCCATGTTCATGAATTTTCTCTCTCTCTCTTGTTCAATCTCTGGGTGGATTGAGCAGATGAAATTAATTTTAATAATATATTTCATTTAATTCAAAGTATAAAAATATTATCTCGACATATCAGCAAAATTATTAATTAGATAATCTTGTTTTTTTCATACTAAGTCTATCAGATAAGTGTGCATTTTACACTTTTGGGACATTTCAATTTAGACTAGTCATATTTTAAGCTATATGTGACTAGTGACTATCATACTAGACAAAGTAGAAATGAGACTAATAGTATTTTTAAAATTATTAAATATATAAAAATAAAATAGAAATATGAGAAAGAAGATAAAAATAGAACTTTAATACATTAAAAGTACATTAACCAAAAATTAAAACTCAGTAACTTAGCAAAACAGATTAGACACAGCTGAAGAGGGGAAAATATGTTATAATACTGACCAGAAAGTACTCAGAATGCAATAAAAGAAAAAAGTGAAAAAGAGGTTAGAAGAAAAGAGAGTAAAAGATACCCATAACTGCAATCCTTGATGGGGAAAATGGAATAAGAGAAAGGGACTATCTGAAGAGATCATGCCTGAAAATTTGCCAGAGTTGAAAGATATCAATATTTAGAGTGAGAAATATGAATATCAAATTGAATAAATAAAATGCTATGCTTATATATATCTAATGAATTTGCAGAACAAGAAAGAGAAAGAACACCTTGGAACTAACTAGAGGTAGACGTATTTCAGTTTATCCTTGTTTTGTGGCAGTTATATTCTAGGAGGTTGCTATGAACACTGAATTGACTCATGGAGCCATTGCTCCTCATGTACATACAGGATTAGGTACCTGTGAACCTCTGATCATAACCTTTCAATCAACCGAGGAATACATACAGCAATTTTTATGCATATTTCTTGTTAAAGATATGGTATTTAATATATATTTCTTATAAATAATTAACTTCATGGTTTTGTGTAATATAGGTACATTTGCCAATGCCCTTATAAGGGAAGCTAGTCTTACTGGCACTGAAAACCTGCTCTTCCATATAACCCTTTTCTTGTTTAACACTTAGCAGATATTTTAAAAATTCTTCCACCTCCTAATCTGCAGAACTTGCCTCACCCGCAATATTTACACTTTTCATACCATATCGCCTTTTGAAATGTGTGAGTTAGTCAGCACTGGCCAAGAAGGGTGTTACATTTTCCTGATTTTAGGTAATATGATTATAAACTTGTTTGGCTTTCAGCCTCACAAGACTGCTGTCCACTATGCTTTTTTAAAAAATTGTGATGGAGCTTATTTTACTAGGTATTAAGACTTACTTAAGATACTGTAATCAAGCAATGTGGTAATGTAACAGAAGTGAACCAATTGTTTAATGGACTAGGAAAAGCTCATGATATTTACAGAAATTTAGTAAATGTAAAAGTTGGTGTTTCAATGGAGTAGGAAAATATTTTACTAAATAAGTTATGCTGGCACCGCTGGCTACCACTCATCGAAAACAAAATAGAGTTGAACATATAAAACCTCATGACGTTACGCGACATATAAAAACAAATTACAGGTGGATTAAATACTTATGAAAAATAAAAATTGGGGAATAAATGCAAAATGTATCTGTAATTTAGGGGCAAGTAAGAATATTGTAACTGAGCTCGTAAAGTGAGCTTTCTGGTTCCATACTGAAGACCAAAGAGTGTCTGAGAGATTGGTCCTGGTTGAATGGGGATTTCTGGTCCGTAGTGCTCGGTCTTACTCCCAACCTCTGTCACTCTCCATCAGTGTAGTTGTGCTCCGGCCAGTTTAAAAGTGTTATCAAAGCGTCTCCTCCACAATGTGCAGCTGGCCAGAGCTCTTAGTGTCCGAAATAAAATTATCCACCTGGACCAGTCTTGGGGAGTAAAGGGTTAGTTAAACATCTAATCAGGCTTTTATAGTATTGAAATACTACTGAATTATTCTTGATATTACTGAGAAAAGAACAAGGATGATAGCTCTGAAATCTTATTACCTAGTTGCCTTAGGAAATGGGTATTCAATTACAGGCAGCAAGTACATGCACCCCCAGCGTCTATCTCTACAGGCTAAGAGTAGATCTATGTTGTGAGTGTCAGATTGGGAATTAACGAAGAACCTAAAGACTAACGATGAGCAAAACATAAAGTAATCAATGTAGATCTGCGATTAACACTTTAAAATTTGTGCCTTTAAAATATTCTGATAGAAACAGTTGACAATGCTTACATTTTGAACACCTGTAAGAACTGTATATTTACAAGTGAAAAGTGTACTTTTATTTTAGGAGAAAGATGCCACACGTTCTTCTAGTGTTCATGAATTCAAAGTCCATATTAAGAAGGAATGTCCTCTTCTTAACGCATGTAGTAATGCATTTGTTTTGTTAGGGGCCCATTTTAAAACAAAGACTAATTCAGTTTTCTCATGCAAACATAGTACAGATGTAGAGATTCAACAAAAAATTTGAATAATTACTGTCTGTAAATTAATACTGAGTATGATTACTTGAGATGACATAAACGTAAGAACGAGCGGTGAGAACATCTGATCATTTAGCAGCACTCAGTGAACGGATGCCAAATGCTTCAGAGCCCACCTACCAGGGAGCCTCGGGTTGGCAGAGGAAGCAAAGGAACTTAGTTTCTCCCCTTTCTGCCTTAAGACATTTAAGTTTGAATGTGTAAAATAATTCAATGTATTGATTCATTGAACTCAGTGCAATGAAACCTGCTGAATTGCAGGAGCCCTCTGGTTTTCTCGTTTTAGGCTTATGGGATCCATGGTATCGGTTTTAAATATTATTCTGAACTTTTAAATATTTTTTACATCCTCTGTCTCTAGTATGTTTTTTAATCCCAGGTCATGCTTTTAAATTTTTGTCTGTTGTGTGTATGCATTTTCTAGAAAAAAAAACAGTGAGAAATTTGAAAGCAGTGGAGTATCGTATTCTGGATACTACGATATAACTAATTTACTTATCAATATGAAGAAATATAGCATATAACACTGACAGAACTTTATCAAGTTGGATCTAAAGCTAGGCTTATTTTAATTAAAAAAATCATCCAGTTTTCAGCTAATTAATGTTGCTCTATTAATATCTGATTAATTCACTTTAAATTAGCTTTTGCATATTTGAAATGCAAATGTAATATTATTTACTTTTTCTCCAGCTTTATTAAAGTACAATTGACAATAAATATTGCATATATTTAAGATATGTAATTTGACATTTTGATATACATACATGTTGTAAAACAGTCACTGCAGTCTAGCTATTTCACTTCTCCATCATCTTACATAGTGACCGTTGTCCTTTTTCTGGTGTGGTGAAAACATTTAAGGTTTACCCTCTTAGTAAATTTCAATTATGCAATACAATACTAATAACTGAAAGCACATTGCTATACATGAAATCTTTAGGCTTTATTCTTGCATAACTGGAACTCTGTACTCTTGGACAAAGTCTCTTCATTTCCCCTCTCCCCAGCCCTGGACAAGCACCATTCTACGCTCTGCTTCTGTGAGTTTGACTATTTTAGATTTCACATGTAAGTTATGTCAGGCTGTGTTTATATTCCTATGCCTGGCTTCTTCCATTTAATGTCCTCCTGGTTCATTCATGTTGTCAGAAAGGTCAGGATTTCCTTTTTTTTAATATCACACAGACACACCCACATGCCATGTTTTGTTTATTCGGTCATTTTTTCCATGCGGCTAAACTATTAATATATTCCTAAGTGTCTCAAGTTAGGAATCTTGTGGCTAAACTCTGGCAAAGGTCACATGGGCAGGAAGTTAGGTACGCAAATTCTAGGCCTGGCAAAAAACCTCCTCATAGGGATTCTCCGTTGTTGCCGCAAAACAGACGTGGAGGAAGGCCTCATGTTGAAGATGATGGTGACATTATATGAAAGGATTCTGCGTCCCTGAATGACTGCACAAAACTGAGTTCTCCTCTGCCACAGCCAGCCACAGGACTGAGCGAGAAACTTCTATTGCATTCAGCTGTGTTGTTACAGCAGACAGAGAATTCTGATTAATGGAGGGACCAGACAGCAAAATCTGTATGATAAGTCATTAAGGGCTTGGATTCTAATACTAGACAGCCTGAATACACATTTGAGTCTTTCTTACTATTTGTGATTTTATATAAATCACTTAATATTCTCAGTTTCTTGAGGTTAAGGAGAAAATTGGCAATGCATGACTATAGGTCCTTTAAAAAGTAAGATATTATTATGATTTCACAGTTGTTGTTTCAAAACTTGTAAATTATTAGTGAGTTGTTTCCAAGGATGATTTCAATGACTATAAAACACAAAACTAAATCTTCTGACTGAATAGTATTAGTTTATATAGGATGTGCTGCAATAGATAATCAGTGGTAAGGATAAGAGAAATGAATATATTCAAGTTGAAGAGACAGAAAGACAGGTCTGGAGTCATATCTTATGGAAATAAACATTGGGAAATTAATGTTATGGAATTCATCTTCTGTAGAGAGTAATATAGTAGTATGCACCTCCAGTCAATGTTAATTAGATGTTTTGATTACCATAGGAATAATAGAAATGAGTTTTATCAGCATTTTTACAGGGTAATAAATAATGCTCATTAAAATTTTCAGATATCTCTTGTACAAAGTGTGAAATGTCATTCTTCATCATGATTATATATGGCATACTTAAAAAATATTTTGTCAGCCTGAAGATTTATTGTAGTTAAGTTTAAAGATAATTTTCAGCATAAACTAAGGATTTTAGTATTTATATAAAAATCAATATTATATAAGATTTCCTACAGATATTATGCATGGCACACTAATCTGTGGTGGAGTTTTATGAAAGTGCTATTCCAAAGACGAGAAAGCTTTCTCACATGCTTTCTCGCGTTTCTCACCGAGGACTTGTGCTACGTAGTGGTTTCTCCGTCTGCCAGCCCGAGAGTGGAAGCTACTGTGTTGGGAAAGCCGTATACTACTGTAACTTTTAAAGCTTTAAGGTTTTGTAATCTATTAGACATTATTTGTCAGAAAAAGCCAAGAATTTTAAGCACTTTATTATATATATGTATAACCATTTGAATTTCTAAGAAATTTTCAAGAACATTTGTCACATGCACTATTTCCATTAAAGGAAACCGCTGACAAGATGAACACAGATGGGTACCTACGGGAGTTGCAGATGCAAACACAGGTTTTCATCATACAGTTCTCTGAGGCTGAAAATCTTAACCAAAGTGTTAAAATGATGGATTTGCATATGCATTTTTGTTTTTGTTTGGCTTTTGATTGGTGAAGGATGATAGAAAAAAATAGCGAAGAATGTAGACAACAAAGCAACTTTTGGGGCCCTAATTTACATTCCCCCAATCTCCTAAATTGTTTAGTTATACTGTTTTATTTTAGGGTGTAATTTATGTCTTAACAGAATTCTTTTTAAGGCAGGTTTTGGATTTTTTCACCTGTGGTAAGAACACTTAACATGGACATGGAGAAATTGGAACCACCGTGCACTGTTAGTAGCAATATCAAATGTTGCATCTATTATAGAAAACAGTTTGGAGGTGTGTTGAAAAATTAAAACTAGAACTACCATGTGATTGAGCAATTTCCCTTCTGAGAATATATCCAAAAGAGACGAAATCACTATCCTGAAGAGACACCTGTACCCCCATGTTTTACTGCAGCATTAGTTACGATAGCTAAGACAGGGAAATAACCTAGGTGTGTATCGGCAAATAATTGGATAAAGAAAATGTTGCACACACACAGGAGTAATATTCAGGCACAAGAATAAAAGGAAATCTTGCTAGTTGTGACATTATGGATGAATCTGGAGGGCATTAGGCTCAGCAAAATAAGCTAGTCACAGAAAGACAAATACTGTGGGATTCCGTTTCGATGAGGTACCTGAAATAGTGACCCTCGTAGAAGCAGAAGATAGAATGGTGGCTGCCAGGGGCTGGGGGTGGGGGGTGGGGATGGGGACTTGTTCGATGGATGTAAAGTTTAAGTTTTTCAAGGTGAATAAGTTGTAGAGATCTATCTGCTATACAACATCGTGCCTATAGATGACATTGCTATGCTTTACATTTAAAAATTTGTTAAGCCCTGGCTGGTGTGGCTCAGTGGATTGAGTGCCGGCCTGTGAACCAAGGAGTCTCCAGTTTGATTCCCAGTCAGGGCACAGGCTTGGGTCATGGGCTAGGCCCCCAGTGGGGGGCGCTCGAGAGGCAACGGCACACTGATGTTTCTCTCCCTTTCTTTCTCCTTCCCTTTCCCTCTCTCTGAAAATAAATACATAAAATCTTTAAAAAATTTGTTAAATGGGTAGATCCCATGTTACAGGTTTTGGGAATTTTTGAAATGGGATGAATTAGAACCAGTCAAAATCATTCAGTTCCTGAACTTATTTAGGTAAAGCGATAGGAAGCTCAGTAATTCCTTCATCTTCCTTGCTTTAGTGAGAAAATAAGAAGCATTCTCCAAAGTGCGATATACTTCATGGAAGGTTTACTTAAATCTCTGGAAATTGTCATGATTACTCACTCAGTATCATAATGTGTCTATAATGAAACTGGTGGAAGTATTTTTTCCTTAGAATATGTAGTAAATAATATTTAGTTACAAGGAGAGCAATACATTCATTATTGATGTCAGCAACCTCTTAAAATTTTCAAGTATTTGTAAGAGAGGACTTCTGCTTATAATGCCTAATAATGATGTTTCCCAAAATCTATGCTCTGGATAACTAGCTATAAGGAATATCTGAAAAAAAGAGCTTTTCTGTGATCAAATATGTTTGCAAATGACTGTGCAAGAGACCCTACAAGAGATTTAAAATATATGTTAGCATGTTAAGAGTTCTGAGAGCCTGTCTAATATACAAAGCTGTTTATCTTAGAATTTCTCAAGTTTCCTGGTCACAGAGCCCTGTTATGTCCCAGTAATAGATGTTAATATCCAATGGAAATAGTTTCCATGGAACAAAATTTGGGAATCTCTGTTACCCACTTTCTTACTAACATAAGACTTGTCACTTGTCCAGAAGTGAAATATGAGATACATAATTGCCACACTGTTCCAATTCATCATCTTCCCTGTCAAGAATCTCTGAGGATTCATCAGAAAGTTTGTGGTATATCTCAAAATGTTATTATTTTTCTCTTGGTAAAAACCTCATGTAATGTTAGCTATGAATTTTCAATGTTATTATAAAATATCCATCTTGTAATTATAAGTATGAGATGATTTATTTTTCTTACTTTTAGCATCAAAGAAGATTCATCCTGGCTACTTCTTCCACAAATTATTCTCATTTTTTCATTGTTTCTGCATGTAGAAAAACACTTAACTTTTTAGTCTATCAATGAAACTTTGTTCATCTATTTTTTTTAAAGATTTTTATTTATTTATTTTTTTATTTTTTTTTTAGAGAGAGGAGAAGGGAGGAAGAAAGAGAGGGAGAGAAACAGCAATGTATGCTTGCCTCTCACATGGCCCTCACTGGGGACCTGGCCCGCAACCCAGGCATGTACCCTGACTGGGAATCGAACCAGGACCCTCTGGTTCCCAGCCCGCGCTCAATCCACTGAGCTACGCCAGCCAGGGCTTTTGTTCATCTATTAATCTTTTTTCTTCATCATTCTTCGTTTCCATTTCTTTTCCAATTCCATTTTTTCTCTTTCAAGGAGGGATGACCAGAACTTCAGAGAGATTTTCAAGTCCAGAATCATGTGTTTGTACCTGGGTGGCAAAATATTTTCTATTTTCTTTCCAAAGTCTCCACTATTTCCCAGCTGCAATGTTTTATGAAAGTTTAACAAAATATTCTCAGTTTATCTCTGATTCATTTCCTGGGCTGTAAGAGAGTGCTCAAACTCTATCACATTGGCACTAAGGTTTGGGCATTTTTTTCTCAGATGAATCATATGCTATCGTTTACATTAAATTTTGTTGTTTCCAAATTGTTTGTTTAATCTACTAGCAATTTCAATTTAAAAGTAAGAGAAATAAATGTCTTGAGGTCAAGAATCTTTTGTAACATCCTAATGCTCCTCAGCATGATTTTTTAATATTACAGGAAACCACTAGTTTTTTTTTTTTCAGAAAATGTTTACATTTCAGTTTACCAGCAATCACTTATTCAATAAAGTAAAATAGAGAACTTTGTAGTCTAATTTATTATCCTAAAAGTTTTATATATTAGAAATTTGTACACACATTTTATTTAAAGTCTTAATTTAATCTGATGTAAAATATGTAAAATGTATTGGTTTGTTGTTACTTGTCCTCAAATCTTAAGATATTAGCACATAGTCTCTATATTGATTTTTTCATTGTTTAACCCCTTTTGAAGTTTTAATTTCTCCTTGCAGAGTATAACTCTGCAGTCATTCAGCCTTATTCTTATTTGGACAAATTCTCTTGTAGAATGTCCCAGCATCTGTAACACATGAAAAAGGAAAAAGTGGTGGCTCAGGTCTTTATGTGTAGCGGCTGGGTGACAGGACCTAGGAATGACTTGTTCAACCAGGAAAGGAGGATGCCACCTGTGTCATTATTCTGGCACCTCCTGCTAATGACAAAAGAAGGTGTTGGTGTTCCTCAGCTGAGGCGTACTAGCTGCCAGTCTGACAAGTCAGAGTAAATTGGCACCTTTCAGAGAATGCAGAGAATCTTTGAGCGAGGGATGTTGAGTTTAAGGTCTTGAGTGATTATGTGACAAGCTTACTTGTTTTACATTTTAGTGGCATGCATTCTTGGGGACATTTATCCCTGTAAGGGTAATGAAAGCACAAAGAAGTTTTTTGAACAAAACCCCTTAAGGTAACTAGGAAGGTTATTGTCAATACTTCTGTAAATTGCTTCTTGCACAAAGGATGTCCACTCACTCAGAAAGATCTAGGTGGGCAGTCATTGCTGTTGTTTACCTCCAAACAGATCACTGTTGTAGCTGAAAAGAAATGGATTCACCTTTTGGCTTTTACTAAAAAAAAAGACCTTTCAAGCAAATATAAGATTTAAAGTCTTCATCCGTGTAAAATAATGACTACTATCTCTCCAATTCTACACAATGATTTTATCCAATTTGATGTATTCTTCACAAGCAGTGAGAGTGATTTTACTACCTTGGGGAAATGTTTCAGGCAGCAAATATGGTATTACATTAGCCTGCTTCAGGCCCCAGGCATACTGTCCTTAGTATGTACATTAAGGACTAGTAAAACCTCAGAGAAAGGCATGTGTTAAACAATATACAATGGAAGTATTTGCAAAATAAATAGGAACAAAAATAAATGGGAACATTTGCTAAATTACAACTTCAGATTACAGCTTTGAAACAGAAAACTCTAAAAAGGAAGGTTTAAAGATTTCTAAAGTGATTATTTAAGGGTGTTGCTCTCTTGTCATATAGTGAAGAAATATGAGGGGAGACCCCCCAAAATCAGAATTATCTTCTGGAGGGTAAACCCCTTGCAGTACAGGTTTCCCTCACTAGGTGAGTGTTCTAAGAACCCATCTGTATCAGTGCACTAGCTGGTGTTCTTGTGAGAGGCTGCGTTCAGCTTCAGTGAATTTGCTTTTGAAGACTCAGTGTGTTTGCCCATTTCATGATGGGTGATTTATGAGTGCACCTGCCCTCACCACACTGACTGTTCAGCAGTTTTTGACCAAAAATGGCATAAGCCTCATGCCCCACCCTCCCCATTTATCCCTGGATGAAATAAGTCCTCAAAGACAAACATTTTGCCAACATGGAGAGGTGAAACAAAAAAAATTGCAGAAGTACTAAAAGGCATCGAACAAGTTCAAAAACAGTTTTGAGCAGTGGTGAACTGCATCAAATGGAGAGTATTTGAAGGTGACTGAAGTTTAAGCATGTAAGAGTAATAAATACACAATTTTTATAAATAAATTCTGTTTTTTTAAACCCCCACCTCAGCTTGAATATTGGAAATCCCTGAGGCACTTACTAAAATACAAATTTCTAGGATCCCTGTGAAACTTACTTTATTGAATCAGAATCTGTCAAGTAGAACCCCAGTATTTTAACAAGAATTTTAGGGGGTTCTTATTCACACTAAGGCTGTGAACTGCTGATATATGGTGATTAGGAAGGATATTTTGAGGGTACATATTAAAAAGGAATAATCAATTTTCAGAAATTATATTCATAGTCTGTATAAATTTTTGCCATCTCTCTCCAACACAAGAAGTTGAAAAATAATAAAGGATGTTCAATTTTGGTCCCTATGGAATAAACAAGAATCCACCTAGTGTGCTGGACACGGCTGGGGTTGGGAAGGAAATCTATACTTCATTCATATTGGATTCAGTGAGTGAACAGTGGGCTTTATTTTGAGCCTTAAATTCTTAGATTTAATAAATATTTGTTCATGAGAAATTGTCAGAAATATCTCTAAGAAAGTGAATGGAGTTCTGCCACTTTATTTTATCTATTTACCAATTTAACATTTTTATTAGGCTTAACTTAAGTCAACAATTCTTATTGTGTATAACAGAAATTTGAAGGTTTTTCAAGTAGACTTTCTATAACTTTACAAAATAGAAAGGTAAAATAACTAATATTTTATATTCTAAACACATTCTAATAACATTTTTAAGCTTTAAAATGTATTATTACCTTCAAACCTGTACTTATATTTGTATTAGTTTTAGTATCAAAGTCAGCTAATGGTCATTCAGGAGCGTATATTAAAAACTCAGTCATCTTTAATTTCATTTCCTCTCTTCTCATTCCTTCATAGTCAACCAGTTGCCAGATCCAACAAGTTCCACATATTCACACCTCTTTGATCTGTTATCTCCCCAGAGTTTCATTGCTACTGCCTTGGGGGTTAAGGGCATTTATGGCCTTGGCTAGATTATTGGAGCATTATTTTAAGTGGTTTCTCAATCTTTATTCTTAATACCTTCTAGCGCATTTTATAAGTTAATGTCTAAGATATTGCTTTTAAACAAAGGACTGGAGGTATTGCTTGCCTGCTGAGAAACACTAGCTGCTTTTTATTTTCATTCTAGATCATATGCAAACTTACAATGGCACTAGTCTTTTCACAGTCTGCCTTAGCTTGTATTTCCAGTATCTTATAACTCCGACCCACAAAAAGCTGGAAAGGACTGTATTGTAACCTAGGGAAATCTACTGCAGTATTTCAAGCAAAGATGGAATATTAGGCTTTCTGCCATGGGCGTGGGGAGTTACTAGAAGGACCTGGAAGAAATCTATCTCCCTGGTCTGTTCCCAAATCATGGCGCTATAACCTGCTGTAGAAAGAATTTTACTTTTTGGCATTTTTTCTATTCAACATCTGTATTAATAGGACCACTCAGAAAGAAATTGAGGTCATTGGGAACAAGAAGATAAGCATTTTGATGAGAAAATATTGATTTTTTTTCAAAGCAAAGTGCTTTCATAAAAAAGTAAATAAAATCCTTTGTGGACAATTTACAAATGAAATATGTGAAATTGGCTTTTTCTAAACCATATATTGATTTAACGTTTATAAACACTTTAGCTTGTCGATACGGTGTGGTCACTGCTCAATCTTTATGACGCCTCAAAAGGACAAATGACCCAATTAAATTTAAGTGAAACATTATTTATGTTAGATTAGTACTATGAGATGAGCTTTTCTGTAAAGTTTCAGTACAGAGGGTCATATCTAAATGTTCTGTAGTGTTCTTTTTAATTAATTCCATCAAAATGGAAGTACTCTGAGCTTATCAATTTTATTGTTTGTGTTAGTCTGATGAGAAACATACTATGAGAAAAGGTTCGCTTATATAAAGACACAATCTAAACATTATAGTATTAAGAAGGAGGCAATATAAAAGATGGTTGACATTTATGTAATGCTTACTATATGCCAGATCAGGTGTTTTTGATATCTCAAACTTGGTAAATTGATACATTTAGTTTTAGAAACTCAACAATTTTTAAAAAGATTTTATTTATTTATTTTTAGAGAGGGGGAGAAAAGGAAAAGAGAGAGAGAGAAACTTTAATTTGTGGTCACCTCTCATGCGTCCCCTACTGGAGACCTTGCCCACAACCCAGGCATGTGCCCTGACTGGGAATCGAACCAATGACCCTTTGGTTCACAGGCAGGAACTCAATCTACTGAGTCACACCAGCCAGGGCAGAAACTCAGCAATTTATGACTCTTAGAAATACATATTTTATATCTCTCCAGGAAGTACAAGATAAAAAAAAATTTAATATATTTTAGAAACTAGTTCTACAAGCCACAAACTGGAAGAAAATCTTTGCAAAATGTCTATCTGATAAGACTAGTATCCAAAATATACAAAGAACTCTTAAAGCTCAGCGAAGAAAGTAAACAAGCAAACTAAAAATGGACAATGGATTTGAACAGACAGTACAACAAAGAAGATATAAAGTGGCAATTAGCATAAGGAAAGATATTCAATATCATATGTCATAAGCAAACTATCAAGTAAAACAGATACTACTACACACCTACTAGAACTCCTCAAATATAAACCACTCACCCAAATACTGGCAAGGATGTGGAGCAAGAGAAACCTCTTCATTGCTGGTGGGACTATAAAATGGTACAGGCACTTTGGAAAATAGTTTGGCAATTTACAAAACTAAACATACTCTTACAATATGGTCAGTCCAGTAAGTGAACCCCTTAGTGTTTACCCAAAGGAGCTGAAAACGTGTGTCCACACAAAATCCTGCACTCAAATGTTTATAGCAGCTTTATTCATAATTCCCCAAACTTGGAAACAACACAGGTCCTTCAATAGGTGAATGGCTAAACTGTGGCACATGGAATATTATTCAACAATAAAAAGAAAGGAACTATCAAGCCACAAGAAGACATGGAGGAAATTTAAATACATATTGCTAAGTAAAAGAAGCCAATCTGAAGAGGCTACCTACTGTATAATTCCAACTACATGGTATTTTCAAAGAAGCAAAACTATGGGGACAGTAAAAAGATCAGAGGTTGCAGGGATTGGGGTGTGCGGAGGGATAAATAGAAAGAGTACAGAAGATTTCAGGGAAGCGAAAATGCTCTGTAAGATATCATAATGAATGATACATGTCATTATATATTTGTCCAAATCCATAGAACACATCACAGAACACACCAAGTGAAACTGAATGTAAACTATGAACTTCAGTTAATAATAATGTATTGACATTGGATTGCCAATTGTAGCAAATGTAACAAATAATGAAAAATGTTAATAACACAGGGAGCTGTGTGTAGTTGTGTGTATGGAGGGGTGGATAATACGGTGACTCTGTAATTTCTGCTCAACTTTCTGTAAACCTAAAGCTGTTCTAGGTATAAAGCCTATTAATTAACAAAACTATCCCAAGGTTAATCAAAATAGAAATATAATACCTTAACACTTTTATATACTTCACTCATTCTTTTCCTTCTGACCTTAGTTAACTAAGTGAATTAGGAAATTTCTCCTAAGCTGCGTGACCCAGTTTCATTGCTGCCTGCTGCAGGTTCTTAGTTGCTCGAGAGTAATTGATTACTCTTCCATTCTCACTTGGGGATAATACTATGCTAGCTTTATGCAAATGGCCTGGAGACCAACCAGACAGGTGAGTGACAGCAAAGTATCAGAATGTGTAAGTTTCAAAATTCAATTAAAAATGTATATTAAATATTTTTCCTGGAGATTCCTTCCTAAATATTCTTTGGACCTAATTCTAAAAACAGTTCCTGCAAGGAGAAATATCTGGCAGGAAATGTTCTCATTAGGAGCATCACAATCGCCCCGGTTCTGGGGCTGTAGTTAGGAGGCCTATGGTTCTGTGAGCATGCTGTGTTTGCTCTTTATGAAGGCAGATAAGTAGTGACCCTCACATTCTATCTGTCAAATAAAGGAGAATGATTGATGTTAGTAGAGCTGAGCTTGGAAAACAAAGATGGTGAAAATACATTTTAAAAAATTGAAACCAGATTGATTTCTAAGTTATTTGGTTCTGAAGATGAGTATTTACATATTCATGATAACACAGAACTTCAATTAATATAAATGTTTAAGGAATTACAGTAATAGGTCAAATATATTTTTAAAATTAATTAATAATATGATACAAAAAGACTTTCTTGAATAGCTTGGTTCCAAGAGCACATTTAAAGAGCATTAGACTGAGGTTTTACAATTTAATTATATATTAACGTATTCCTAAGATCGTAGACTGTTAGATTTAACTAGACAGTACAATTTAGGTTATGATATGTGCTTAAATTTCAAATTCATTTTAATATGTTAAAAGCAGTTTTCAAATATATATAGTGGCAATAAATGTCCATAAGGTAAATTATGAGTAAATGATTGACAATTTTCAAACTATTATCTTGGATAGGTTTTAATACCAAGATTTGAAATAATAAAATAAAATGCCTCAGCTCCTGGGCTTATAGGCTTATCTACTGTGTTGCCGGACTGTTCTTGTAACATTGCAGTTGGCTTTCATCAGAACAAGTGACAGAGAGCAGGGAAGACGTCGCTGATAGTGTCTGAGAGGACCACACAGGGGTGTGGACTCCAGGATGCAGCGATCATTGCGGGGCATTCTGAGGCTGATGACCACATGGCTAAGTTGTTTTCATTTAAAATCATTGTTCAGACTTCGGAAATGGGATATAGTTAATCCAACAATTGTAAGTAATAACTTAAACCACATGGCACTCATTGTACATCACTAGTCTCTATTTCACACTTTATAAGACTATTAAAACTTGAAAATGAAAAGACCGATATAGCTTGTAACTTTAAAGTAATCTCTTCAGATTCATGTACAGTATTGACAATGCAGGTATCTATTACAGAATATTTTTTTCGTTAGGAACTTATTTGAGAACATCAATTCACTTTGTTCTCAGAAGAGAGGACATTTAAATTGCTGTTAATATACACTGTGTAGAAATTTGAGTGAAGGGTTTCAATTAATACCTTTCAATGATTGTTACTCTTAGGTTTTAAACTTTAATTTCGCCTGAAAAAATGTACTCAGTCATGGGAAGAAAAAACTATAATTAGAGATAAGTACATTTTTTTTTGCTGGGATCATTCAGCAGGACTTTTTACATACTCAGAGAAAACTGACTTTGACCAAAGAAAATATTGAAGTATTATCAAGAATCCTCTTTTAAAAAGAAATATTCAGATATTAAAGCATTGTAAAGGGAAGCACAGACAGTATAAAATTTATTTTGTTCTTTGGGGTGATATATTTCTGGTATTTCAGAGCCCAGTTACTCTCATTTAAAATTTTCCTTTAAGTTGTTACTAAAATTTACTTTCAAAGTCTTATTTAACGGTAGAGTTTGTGACATTTTATAGAAGCAATATATTTCATATTCAGTAATTTAAGGTTTAAATCACTGGCCCTCATGACTAAATTTCTTGACTGAACTCTCTCTCCACTGGCTCAACATCAAAGTATAGTTGAAATTCAAGCCTTTGAAAACTGTTGAAGGCTTTAGTTATTTTAGCACTATATTCTCCATGCTTACACTAATAGTGATTTGGTAAAACCTATGCTTATAATTAAAAAGAAGAGTCTTCAGGACTCTTTATAAGCAATGGAAGTTTAAAAACTCAAGCTAACTTGATTTCTTCCCCAGGGAAATTTTTGAGAAGAAAGTTTACCCTTATATTAATTTTAAAAATAAGTAATATCCAAACTGTAGTATATAGGATTCTTTGTTCTGCCTTTCTTTATTTACATGAGAGTAAGTCCACTTGACCTCTGTGCCTATTCAAATCCAACTATTGTCTCCTTCCAAACTCGGGATGAAGCTGGTCGTGAGCTGCCCTTACTGGACGCGGGTCTATAGTCTGTGCCCCGAACACTGAGTGCACAGGTGGAAAGAGCGCTGTGGAATCTATGAAAACATTGTCGGGCTGCAGTTCCGTCTCAGTGCCTGTGGGGGCGACCTCAGCGCGAGCGTGGCGGCCAGAGCCTCCGCGGGCCTCTGGGGTGCGCTCCCTGTGAGTGCAGATCGCGGTCAGCGTGTGTCTGCCTGGAGTTTTTGCCACCTTCCCCAGTCCTTCCGCTGGAAGCTCGGGTTTCTCTCAGAATTTCAGACTCCTCTCCGCCCATGTACCGTATTGAAGGTTCTCATAACTGGGTGGTTTTCAGGGCAAAGTGGCAAGGGATAAAAAGAGAAAAAAATAAGCAGGCCCCAAATTGTTGAGAACAGGGGCCCATTTTCCCAGGTCCTGGCCCAGGATGTGTTTCTCCTCAGCGTTTTAGGATCTTATTCCCTGGCCATGGCTGAAGCTTCATGGTAGGAGCAAGCCCCGGAGAGAAAAGGGAATGGTCCTGGGCAGTCACCCATTCTGTCCGAGAGGCCCCTTGTCCAGTTCTCTCTGTGTCATTTCCATCCTGCCCATGGAGCAGTGCCAAGAGTCACCCCCTTCATGACAACGCTGAGATCAAGGAGGGAAAACCAATCAGCTCGCCACTGTGCTGCTCATTAATCAAGTTCTGACTTCCGCCCCATATCTGCCTGCTTCTGCTTCCTTTCCAGAGTCTTCCAATACGGGCTTTTCTGTTCTGTCCTGAGCTTGTGGTTGTCTTCAGTAGGGGGATGGCTGACCAGGTACCTGCTCCATCTAGGTAGCTCCAGAATGATGTGTTCTCTTTTTTTAAGAAGAAAGGGAAGGAAGACAGTGAGTCTGAACAGGAAGCAGACTTTCTTTAGAAATAAGTGGACAGTGTTTTCTTTTCTCATAGTCCTTTGAAGTGCTATGTTGGTTGGCATGAGGTAATTTATTTCATTGTTCTCTCCGAATATTCTTCCTGAAGAAAGTAGATGGAGTTACCTGCACAGATACAGGGACCAGAAGGTGGGCATGCTCTCCCTGGTTCCGAGATGCACATTATTCCTGCTGTTCTGCATTTCCGAGCCTCTCTTGCCTTGTGGTTCAGGTCCGACCAAAGGCAGGGCCAGTCATGAGTGGCTCCCCCTGGGCCTTCCTGATAGAGTCACACATCAGAGAAGCCCTGGGTCCCTGAGTCACTGTGTGGAGGGGTAGAGCCCTGGTGGCACCCTGGCCCACGTCATGGGACACAAGGAGCAAGTAGATTTCTCTGAGTTCAGGCACTGAAAAGTCCACTGTGACAGCTCCATGTTATTACCCTAATGGACACAGTCATTAACAAACAATTAGAATCTCCCTGGCTTGACCTCTGAGTAAAGTGTAGGACTTTTGATGAGTCTGTTCCTGGTTCTCATCTTCATTTAACCTGGTAACAAGGAGGTGTGTTGATTTCACCCACTAGCTTTACTTTTTCCTTCTTGCTGCCAAGTTGAAAGATAAATTGAAGCCATTTATGGAAGGGAGAGAGCATATAAAGACAAGGAACTATTAGTACCATAATTTGGACCACCGCTCTGCCAGCTACACAGAGAAAAATTATTAATCATCCCTTAACTTTGACAGAGCATAAGTAACTTTTCTGCAGTTGCAATCTGCAGATAATTAAAAGGCAACAAATATTCCAAAACTTTATATGAAACAAAAAGAAATCCTGAATAGTTTTGGAAATTTTGAGAAGAACAAAGTTAAAGATCTCATATTACCTAGCATCAAGCTATACTGTAAGGCCATAGTAATCAAAACAGCATGGTACTGGCATAAGAATAGGCATATTGATCAATGGAACAGAGCAGAGAGCCCAGAAATAAAGCCACAACTTTATAGTCAATTAATATTTGATAAAGGAGGAAAGAACATACAATGGAGTAAAGACAGTCTTTTCCATAAATGATGTTGAACTCAAAGTAGATAAAAGACTTAAAGGTAAGTTACAAAACCATCAAAAATCCTAGTAGAAAGCATAGGCAGTAAAATTTCCAATACCTTGTAAAGCAGTATTTTTGCTGGTATATCTCCTAGGACAAGGGAAATAAAGGAAAAAAAAATGGCACTACCTCAAATTATAAAGCTCCTGCACAGCTAAAGAAACCATAAACAAAATAAAAAGTGAACTCGCTGTATGGGAGAAAATATTTGGCAATGTTACATCTGATAATGATTTAATTTCCAAAATATACAAAGAACTTATACAATGCAACACCAGAAAGACAAATGATATAATTAAAAAATGTGCAAAGGACTGGAATAGATACTTCTCTAAAGAGGACATACAGATGGCCAAAAGACATGAAAAAGTGCTCAATGGCACTAATCATCAGAGAAATGCAAATTAAAACCACAGTGAGATATCTGTTCGCACCTGCCAGAATGGCTACCGTTAACAAATCAATAAAGAACAAGTGCCGGTGAGGATGTGGAAGACAGGGAACCCTTATGCATTTTTGGTGGGAATGCAGAATGGTGCAGCCACTGTGGAATCCAGTATAGAGTTTCCTCAAAAAAAAAAAAAAGAAACTTCCTTTTGACCTAGCAATCTTACTTCTGGAAATATATTCTAAGAATCCCAAAACACAAATTCAAAAAAGAATAGATGCACCCCTATGTTCATTGCAGCATTATTTGCAATAGCTGAGTGCTGGAAACGGCCCAAGTGTCCATCAGTAGATGAGTGGATAACAGATCTGTGATACATTTATACAATGGAATAATATGTGGCAGTAAAAGTAAAGAGTTCTTATCTTTTGTGACAGCATGCATGGACCTGGAGATTACTGCTAAGTGAAATAAACCAGTCAATGAAAGAAAAATAGCATATAATATCACTTATATGTGGAATCTAATAACCACATAAACTAATGAACAAAATAGAAACAGAGGCATAGATACACGGAAGAGACAGCTGTTGGGGGGGAGGGGGACTGGATGAAAGAAGGTGAAGGGATTAGTCAAAAAACATATATACACATATATAACCCATGGACACATGTCACTTGTGGACGTTGGGGCTGTGACAGCTGCCAGGACCCAGTCAAGGCACCGAGAAGTGAATCTGCTCTGTCCAAAGGACCTTGGCACAGCCTTTTGGGAACAGCACACCTGGCCTGTCTGTGTCATTTGTCAGATGTGGTTTAATGAAGTGGATGGGTCATTCTGGGGAGATTTTGCTGCCTGCATTGTGATTTGTGAGATGGTTAAAACATTTGGAAGCTTCTTTAAGAAAACAGTTGATAAACTGAAGGAGCTGTTCACCCGAGTGACTATATTAAAAGTGGCTGAAACACACTGGCATTGGAACCTCCAAGGATGGGAGCAGGAGACAAAAGCTTCAGAGGCTGATGCTCTGGGTGGTGGCCCTTGGTTCGTTCCCCTGAGCACCAGGTTCCCTGGGCAGTTCCTTATTCCCACCCAGCCCAGCCCCAGCCAGCCCTACTGGGCCAGGATCTCTGGGGCAAGCTAGGAAATCCGGATTTCCTTTTTATTTTTTAACCTTTTTTTTTGGTATATAATTGCAGATTCACATTGTTTGTAAGAAATAATGCAGAGAGAGCCCATATATTCTGACCTAATTTTCCTCAATAATAATACCTTATAAAAAATCTCACAACCAGGATACTAACACTGACAGAAACCACTGATGTTGGACAGGTTTCCTGGTTCTCCTTGGGCCTGTTTGTGCACGCGAGTATTTAGTTCTGGGCACTTCTATCATGTGCATTCGCTGCGCGGTCCAGCTAGAGAGCACCTTCTCCTGATTCTCTGGCACCCAGTACAGGGCCAGGCACGCGGTAAGGACTTCAGAAGTCTGTTGAAGGTGCTGTGCACATCCCCCCTGATGAGGCCTGTAGCACTTTGGTGCCAAATAAGAGAAGTAATCAGGAAGTATTTGCCAAAATATCTGAGACACTGCAGACATCAAATCAGTCCCAGAGCTTTGAAAGTAAGATCCAGTAAGCGGGGTAGAACATGGTTGTTCTCTCTGAGTGTGTCTGCATGTGGAATGTGAAACAGGTGCAAGTGTGTCTGTCACTAAACATGACATTGTAAAGATACTCAGATTGTCTTCAGGTGCTCACGTACAGCTCTAAGTAGCTCTGAAGCATTGGTACAGTTCCAGAAATGTTCTCACAGTACAGGGACATGTTATAGATGCTCTGTAGGCTTTAGTCTCTGGTTGCCACCATCTGGGACATGTGTGACAGGCACCTGTAATCATACCAGCCTCAGGTTGCTTTGTACATGGTCTAAGGTGTGAGAGGCTCCATGCCACAGGGCTGGGGGACATCTGGTTGGCCGGTGTGCAGCTGGCTAGGCTGTACCAGTTACACAGGAGCATGGCACTTGGGGGCCCAGGGGAGACATTCCTGGGGGAAGGTACCCACAGACTCTGTAGTGAGCTCAAAAGGGTGGGAAATGGGGACCGTGAATGCTAGAGAATGAAAGAGAAAAATCACCACTGCTCCAACGTAAGACAAGAGGTTATGGGACTTCCATTGAGGCAGCATGAGAACGCACCCACTGCAGACGAAACAGAATGGGTCCGAGCACGGCCTGCATTGGGTGGCATTGTGGTGATGAGAGTCGGTACTTCTCTCTCAACAAGGAGAGGCAATTAGAAATCATAGGGCAATGGTTTAAACAAGTACTCAGTCCAATACAGTTCAATGAAAACAAGGGTTGATTTGAATACTTGGTAAAGTGTAAGAAAGATAAAACTCTCCTGATTGGCACCAGGAACCTCTTCTGTGAGGGGAAGAAGTCCAATCCCAAGGCAGGTCAGGTACACGGTCCCCGATGCAGCAGTATGAGTGTGACAAGCTGCAAGGGGTTGGCCAGCACAGGGACTTTCCACCCGGGAGGTTGCTGCGACCAGGTGTTGCTAAGTTGTGAGTGGACCCTGCAAGGACCCTGAAACGGGATGAATAAAGATGACCATGGGAGTCACAGTGTCAGGGTGGCAGATCCTGGCCCCTGGGGTCCCAAGTGGCTGCTCTCGCACCTGTTCACCTTCTCGAGCAGGTGCACAGGAAACAAACGATTGTGTTTGTGCCCCTCTTCCTTTCGGAGTTTATCTGTTACAGTGATTAGCTATTCTAACTAATTCATGCCAGTTGGGTTTCAACTTTCTAGACTCTATAATCAAAGTACAAAAGACTTAATTACGAGTAAAAATAGACTAAGTGTTGTCAACCTTAACAAGGTGAAGTGTCCATCAACGACAGAGGAGAGGGTGAGGAGAGAGGGTGACCACGTGGACGTCTTCACCTGCATGGGGGGGCATCAAGGACACCTCCCTCAGCAGGGCAAAATGCTACGAATCAGTGGTTGCTGCTGATGCAATGGCAAATACGCCACAGACTCTGTTGAGACTGCACCGGGACACGGGGCAACGGCAAAGGAGCCATATCCCTACCGGTCAGCAGGAAAAGTGCTGAGGCAGATCAGGAAGGTGTGTTAGGTTTGCAGAGAAGTGTGCAGGTCAGCCTGGGGATCTGGCCTCAGAGCCAGCTGAAATGGCTCCCTTGAGGAGCAGATGAGGGGGTGGGGAGGTGGGCTGGGGGATCCCTCCCCTCCTCTGCTCTGTCTCCCCTTCTCTCCCCTTTCCTTCCCTATTGCTCCCTCCCTCCCTCTGTCTTTCTCTGTCTCTCTCTTTCTCCCCTTCTCTCTCTCCCTGCCTAATCAGCCAGCCCTCTGTACTATTTTATATGTTAAACATGTGTGTTTATTACTTTCATTAAAATTTAAAGTATTTAAAGATTTGCAAAGTAAGTAACCATTAGAGATTAGGTTACTAAAGAAAATAAGCATTTCGAATACTTGAGGGGCTCTGAATTATTGATATGCAAATTACGCACCATTCTTATGTTTGTAAAAGCTTGCCTCACATTCTTGCCCTTGGGGCACCTTCACGTTTGTCATTGGGGGTCCTTGTCTGTCCTGAGAGGAGTCCTGACTTAGAGAAAATGGAAAAGAGGTATGAACGCCCTTTCCTCTACCTTAAATCACCCACCTCTGTGTCCGTCTATCCATCTGTGTGTCTGTTTGTTCAGCCAGTGATAGAGATCCTGAGGGCCAGGCCTCACACCGTGTGCCAGGGACACAGGTTAGCAGCGGCTGCTCCCAGATCTGTGTGGATGGGTGGGCGGGGGTGCGGGGAAAGGAGGACAGGCATCCGTGCACCAGTGAGGGGACAGGGCCAGACTCCCAGGTGGCGGCATGTGTGAGCCTGAGCGCAGGTTGATTTCCATATTCCTGGTGGCTGACAGAGTGATGCGGAACCAGGCAGTTTGGCTGCAGAGAGGTTCGCTGCCTGCTGTGTTCATTTCTCTCCCAGGAGCTCAGCTGCTTCCTTGGGTGATTGTTTCCAACCCAGCCTCTGCTGGTCTCTTCCTGGGCACCCGCAGGAGCAGCACCTCATTGGACGAAGTCAGGTTCTAGCCTCCACTTTGACCTTCAATGCAGCTTTACCACCTTGAGAGGATTACTTAGCCCTCAATTTCTGCATCTGCACAATGGAGCAATGATAACACCAACATAGGATGTTTTGAGATTTAAATGAAGTTAATTCAATTCACAGAAAGCCCTTACTACTACACCAGACACCTAGTAAGTGTCAGTGACTATCCTGCCTTTTTTTCTGCTTTAACTGATGCAACAGTCTGTGTTTACTACAAGGGTGCTACCTGTGGCAGGTGCTGTGCCGGAAACATAGTCCCACATCTTACTGTGCTGGCTGGTCTGAGTAAACTCACATGAAAGTGGAGACCGCTGACGAGGCCTCCAGGCTTGTGGGCACTTCCGGGAGGAGGGGGCCAGGCTGCCTTCCTCCCCGCAGCAAGTGGCAGGATTTTGGCTCTAACTTTTTTCTCTCCTCTCATAAAAGATGCATTTCACACAACAGCTAGAAAGGAAAAGAAGAAAATTATCCATGAAGGTGAGGTAGGGACATGAAGATTCTGCAGAGTTCAGCGTTTTCTTAAGAGCTCTCAATGATCCTATGAAATGTGGGTTTCATGACTAGTTTTCTGTTCGCTCTCTCTCTCTGTCGCCCCTCTTGTTCGGTGACTGCCCTGCTGCTCCTCCTCTGACAGAGTGATTGACAGCCTGGGGAGGGGCGCACAGGTGCGCTGTGCTGGAGCTGGACAGGCTGCTCCAGGAGGGAGTTTAAGAAAGCCAAGGACGCGGTTGATGATGTTTCACAAGTTAGGACATCTTGGCATTGGCCCAGATCTGAAGAGTGAGCAGGACAAATGCCTTGGGACCAAGGCCAGGAGCAGACCTGCCAGGTGCAGCAGTGACGGGTGTGTCTCCCAGCCCCTCACAACACATTGGTGTGTGTAGGTGTGTTTGTGAATGGATGCGGCTATGTGTGAATGTATGAATGAGAGAAACATTGATGGGAGAAACATCGATTGGCTGTCTTCTCACATGTGCCCCACCTGCAACCTGAATATGTGCCCTAATTGAGAATTGAACCCAGGAGCTCTTGGTCCACAGGATGATGCTCCAACCAACTGAGCCACACTGTCCAAGGCCGCCTCGTGTACTGTTCGCTTCAGATACTGTATGCTTCATTTCTGGCTCATTCTTTTTTATGTTTCTGTGTCCTTTTTCATGTTTACTATATTTTTAAGTTCTCACTGATTTCATCCATTCTTCCTCTAGGTTCCTTGAGCATCCTTATAACCATTGTTTTGATCTCAGTATCTGGTTGATAGCTTGCCTCCGCTTTATTTAGGATTTTTTTTCTGGAGGTGTCTCCTGTTCTTTAACTTGGAGCATGTTTCTTTGTCTCCCCATTTGGGCTGCCTCTTGTGTAGATCTCTTGACTTCTGGTTTTGGTAGGGTGGCTTGGTACATGTCTTGTGGGATCCCGTGGCACAATCTCCTTGAATACCTGAGTTTGGGTGCTCCCGGAATGTCTTTTGTGTTGGTTACATGGGCTCTCCTGTTGAAACTGATTCTTGATTGCTATTGACTTGTTCCTGCATGAGGTCAATCTGGCTGTGAGGATCAACCCAGACCACAGCGTATAAGCTGCTGGTCAGGTGGTGAGCGCATGGAGTGGAATTCTCTTTAGCAAGGCCTGGTGCCTGCTGTGATCTCTCTTTGGATATGCCACGTGTGAAGCTAATTGGATCCTGCTCTGATGTGGTGTCTAAAGTTGGCCACTGGATGCATTGGTTCTGGGGCCTTCTGTGAAGGACTTTGGTGCTAGTCAATGTTAAATGCTTCCTATGACTGACCTGTGGCAATATGTTTGGAGCTACAAAGCTATCCACAGCTTTTGGCTGCCTCTGCTAGTCCTGAGTGAGAGTAGGAAGGTCTAAGCAATGCACCAAGGCTGGCTTTTACCAGCACTGGGTGCAGGGGCAGGTCAGCAAATGCCCCAAGGTACCCGAGATGTGCCTCCACATGCTTCCGCCTGCCAGCTGCCTGTTAGGCTCGGTCACTGAATGATCCTCTGGGGGTACTCATGTTGGATGAGGCAGGTTCTCGGTGAGTCACCAGGTAGTGGGGAGTAGTGTTCACCAGATTGATACAGGCCTAAACTCAGCATCACTGCTTGGTCTGAAGCCATTCAACAAATGTTCCGGGGTACACCAGCTGCCATCCTTGGGGTGCTCACATATCTTCGAGCAGTGTACAAGGCATGCAGAACTGGCTTTCTTTGTAAGAGTAAAATTAAAAAGTTGAAACAGGCCACATCCCAGGACTTATGGTGTCTAGGATCCATAGTCTGAGATAAGCCATGTGAGCTCAAGGGTTCCGCAGAGGGTCTGTGAGTTCTCAGAGGCCAGGGAGCTTCTTCCTGCTGTGGGCAATTCATGGGTCCCCTGGGATGCGGCGGTGGAGCAAGAACATGTCAGGGTCATGCAGCTGTGACCTCATCATTGTGTCCTGAAAATTTAGTCCCCTCATGCATGGGTGATCTTAGCAGATGCCTCCCTCCACTTTCTTCCTAAGAGAACTGAAGTTCTGTTGGTTCACTGGCTGCCTGGGCAGCACTGTCTCAGCCTTCTGTCCCCAAGGCTGGCTGAGCCAGGCTGGCTGAGGGGCAGGGGAGGATGGGTGAGCAGATAAAGATCTCTTGGGTGGGTTGAAAATGCTGTGAGGACCATTCTGGCTTTAACTTTTTTTTTTTTCCCCTGTGTCTGTTCTCACACTAGAACTAGGCAGCCAAAGTAAATGTTTAGTTCTAGGAACTAAGGAACTGTGCTTCCTTTGTTCAAGGAAGCACATTTCACCTTGCACAGTGCCAGATGTCACCAGAACAGTGATGGAGGCAGGAAGAGTCAGGACATTCCTCTTCCAGCAGTGTGACACCATCACAGCAATGATTCTGTCTGGACAGCTGACTACTGCTGGAGCCAGTAAGCCTTTTAGACATGAGAAGGACATGATCTGATTTATATTTTTTAAGATCACTTTGAGTTATATTTTGTACATATATGAGGTCTGTCCAGAAAAAGTCCAACCATTGTTAATGTAATGAAAACAGTTTGCACAATATCAATGTAACCTTACAGCCAAGGAGAGTGGACTGGAATGCACATGTGTGAACAATGATGTCTTCATTGTACTAGTCAGTGGGGGTGATAGACGCCATTGAGTGATCATGTGTACTGTGTGGCCATTGTATATGACTGAGTGAGTAGAGCAATGAATCTGCATCAAATTTTGCATTAAGCTTGAACATTCCTCCTTGGAAACTATTCAGATGAGTCAGAAGGCCAGAGCTATGGGAAACTGGTGATTGGCAGCTCACCATGACAAGGCACCTGGTCATGCATCACGTCTCATGCAGTTTTTTGACAAAACATCAAATCGCCCAGGTAAGTCAATTTCCCTATAGCCTAGTATTGGTGCCCTGTGACTTCTAGCTTTTCCCAAAACAAAAATCACCTTAGAAAGGGAAGAGATTTCAGACTGTTGATGAGATTCAGGAAAATATAACAGGGCAGCTGATGGCAATTGGGAGAACTGTGTGAGGTCCCAAGGTGTTCACTTTGAAGGGGACTGGGGTATCATTGTCCTATGGTCAATGGTTCTTGTATCTTGTATCATCTCCAATAAGTGTCACTATTTTTCATATTAATGGCTGGATATGTTTTGGACAAACCATATATATATGTGGGTGGATGTGTTTGTGTGTGTATATATATGTCACAGGCACACCCACCCACATATATATACACACACACACATATACACATACATATACTTTTATATTAATTTTATTATTTTATTTTTAATAATATTTTAATATTTTTTAATTATAGTTGATGTTCAGGTTAGTTTCAGGTGTATGTCATAGTGGTTTGACATTTATATAACTTACGAAGTGATCCCTCCAATAAGTCTACTATGAAGTCTCTTTAAAAGGGTATTAATCCTATTCATGAGGGCTTCATCCTCATGATCTAATCACTTCAAAGGCCCTAACCCTTTACCTATTTTTAATTGAATGTAATAAGGTGACATTGGTTAATAAAGTTATATAGGTTTCAGATATAAAATTCTATAATGCATCATCTGCGCACTGTGTGTTCACCACCTCAAGTCAAGTCTCCTTCTATCACCTTTTATTTGCCCCATAACTTCTGCCTGCCCCAATCTCATTCTCCTTTGGGGATTACTCTGTGATTTGACATTTGAAATAATATTTGAGATGTATCTTGAGAGTACGTAGGGTTTAGACCAGCAATTTTCTACCAGTAGATTGCAACATGCTGGCGTGCTGCAAGAAGTTTTAAAACACGCAATATCTCACTATTTAGTCAAAGGCACGGGTCTCTTTTCAAGGCTGTTGTCATTTTTTTCCCTTTTTGTTCTTTTCTTTTTTTCTCATTTCTTCTTTTCTATCTCTTTTTCTCAGATGTTTTTACTGAATTGACTATTACATTTCCTAAGTGCTGAAATGACCAACAGAGCACAGAAAGACATTTCTTTAGGCTTCTGCTTGAAACCATGTTATAATTTTTTTATTTGATGATTTAATGGAAAAGGTCAGTGTCCCTGACTAAATAGTCAGGTGTTGCATGTATTAAAAACGTGTGTGGCACACCAGTTGGAAATTGCTAACTTAGACAAAGAGGGTGAGATGTGCTTCAGATACTGAGAGTGTCTGCTGAGGACAGCAGACTGGCGCGCACACACCTAAGAGGACTGTGAGTGAGGGGACAGAAAAGGGAAAGAGAAGACCCTCCATGGAGGGGACAAAGCAGAAGGAAAAGTGCACCACCTATATAGAGCTGGCAGGGTAGGGGAACAGGGGACCTTCCATGGAGGGGACAGGGAACCATTCATAGAGGGGGAAATATCCTCTGTCATTTGTCTCTTGTCTCCTGGTCCTCCTGACCTTCCCCTTCCATAAAAGGTCCCATCATACCTGTCCTACCCCAACCATGGAGGGTCTCCTGTTTCCCTGCTGTCCTCACTCCATGGAGGGTTACCTGTCCTCCCTGACATGTCCCCTTTGTGGAGGACATGTCCCCTATCCACTAAGCCCTCCCCCCTGCATGGAGAATCCCCTCACCTCCTACCCTGTCCCCTCTATGGAGGGTCACCTGTCATTCTGCCCTGTTCCCTCCATGGAAGGTCTCTTGCCCCCCCATGACCTGCTGCCTCAAAGTGGGGTCCTCTGTCCCCCCTATTCTGTGTTCTCCATAGAGGGTTTTCTGCCCCTCTGTCCTGCCTATTACATGGAGGGTACCCTGTCCCCCCTGTCATTCCCCATGAAAGGTCCCTTGTCCCCCATGCCATGTCTTCTCCATGGAGGTTCTTCTGTCCTTCCTGCCCTGTCCCCACCATGGAGGGTCCCCTTTCCCCTACCCTTCCCCCTTCATCAAGAGTCACATGTCTTCCCTTCTATGTCTCCTGCATTCTGTCATTCTGACCTGTTCTCTCAATGGAGGTTCCCCAATCCTCTCTACCCTTCCCCCTCAAAGGGGAAGTCCCCTATCCTCTCTGCCCTGTCTCTTCCATGAAGGGCCCCTAACCTCCCTGCCCTCTGCATGGAGGATCTCATCCCCCCATCCTGTCTCATTCATGGAGGGTCTTCTATTTCCCTGCTGCCCTGTCCCATCTCTCACAGGCCTCTTATTGACATGCGCTCTAGTTTCTTGTCTTCATGTGTCTGCGTTTAGGCCACAGGCCAGGTCTCTGTATCTGAAGCAACTTTTTCACCATCATCATCTGTCTAAATTTTACCTGTGTTCTCAAGACACATCTCCAAAATCATTTCAAATGTCAAATTATGGAATGATCTTTAAAAATTATGTCAGATTATGTCATTCGTGTGCCTAAAAGTCTTAATGGTTGTGATAGCATCCTTTCTACTTTTTTAAAACTTATTTTATTGTTTATGCCATTACAGTTGTCCCAATTTTTCCTCCTTTGCCACCCTTCCCCAGCTCCTCCCCTTCCCACAGTCTGTCCCCACAGTCCTGTTCCTGTCCATGGGTGATGCATGTATGTGCTTTGTCTAGACCCTTCTCCTTCTTTCAGCCAGCCCCACCCTTCCTGCTCACAGCTATCATTCTGTTCCTTGTTTCTGTGCCTCAATCTGTTTCACTTCTTAGTTTATTTTGTTCCTTAGATTCCAGTTATGAGATCATATGGTATTTGCCTTTTATTTCTTGGCTTATTTTACTTAATGCCAATAGTTTCCAGTTCCATCCATGCTCTTGGAAAAGGTAAGAATTTCCTCTTTTCTACTGCTGCATAGCATTCCATTGTGTATATGTATCATGGCTTTTTTATCCATTCATCTACTTATGGGTACACAGGCTGTTTCCAAATCTTGGCATAAACAATGCTGCTATGAACATAGGGGCGTATATGTTCTTTTGAATTGGTGTTTTGGGATTTTTTAAATATATTCCCAGAAGTGGAATCATCGGGTCAAAAGGCAGTTCCATTTTATTGTGAGGAAACTCCATGCTGTTTCCCAGAGTAGTTGCACCAGTTCGTAGCCCACCAACAGTGCACCAGGGCTCCCTTTCTTCCATGTACTCACCAGCACTTGTTCTTTGCTGATTTATTAATGATAGCCATTTCAGCAGGTATGAGGTGGTATCTCATTGTGGTTTTCTTTTGCATCTCTCTGATAGCTAGTGATGATGCTGAGCATTTTTTCATGTCTTTTGGGTATCTGTATGTCTTTCGAGAAGTGTCTATTTGGGTCCTTTGCCTATTTTTTAATGGTATTGTCTTTCTGGTGTTGAGTCACAGGAGTTCTTTATATATTTTGGAGATTAAATCCTTGTCTGAAGTATCATTAGCAAATATTTTCTCCCATATGGTGGGTTCACTTTTCATTTTGTTGATGGTTTCTTTAGCTGTGCAGATTTTTAGTTTGATGTAGTCCCATTTATTTATTTTTTCCTTTATTTACTGTGCTCTAGGAAGTATTTCAGCAAAAAATATTACTATGTGACATGTCTGTAATATTACTCCCTCAGCTTTCCTCTACAATTTTTGTGGTATCACCACTTATATTTAAGTATTTTGTCCATTTTGAATTTATTCTGCTGTATAGCATAATAAGATAGTGAACTAGTTTCATTTTTTTGATTGTACTAGTCCAGTTCTCCCAACATCATTTATTGAAGAGACTGTTTTTAGTCCATTGTATTCTCCTGCCTCCTTTGTCAAATACTAATTAACCATAATGATGTGGGTTTATTTCTGGACTCTTTTGTTCCATTGATCTGTGTCTGTTCTTATGCCAGTACCAGACTGTTCTGATTACAGTGACCTTGTAGTATAGTTTGATATGAGATATTGTGGTCCCTCTGACTTTGTTCTTTTTTTCCTTTTTTTTTAAGATTTTATTTATTTATTTTTAGACAGAAGGGAAGGAAGAGAGGGAGAGAAACATCCATGTGTGGTTGCCCTTCATGTGGCCCCCACCAAGGACCTGGCATGCAACCCAGGCATGTGCCCTGACTGGGAATCGAACCACGACCCTTTAGTTCGCAGCCCGCGCTCAATCCACCAAGCTATGCCAGCCAGGGCAATGACTTTGTTCTTTTTTTCAAGTTGCTAAGGCTATTTGGAGTCTTTTTTGGTTCCATATAAATTTTTGCAATATTTTTCTGGATCTATGAAATATACCACTGGTATTTTAATAGGAATTGCATTGAATAGATTGTTTTGGGTAGTATGGACATTTTAATGATGTTAATTCTTTCAATTCAGGAACAAGGTATATGCTTATATTTATTTGTATCTGCATCAGTTTCTTTCTTCAGTGTCCTATAGTTTTCTGAGTAAAAATCTTTTACCTCCTTGGTTAAGTTTATTCCAAGATCCTTTTGTTGTTGTTGTTGTTGCTATAGTAAATGAGATAGTTTTCTTAATTCTCTTTCTGATAGTTCATTGTTGGTATACAAAAATGCCATCAATTTCTGAATATTGACTTTGAATCCCACAGAGACATGGAAGAAATTTTCCTCTAAGGAGTGAATTCTGCCAGCACCTCATGAGCAGGGGACAAGGCCTCCTAGAGTCTCGGAGGGAGAGCGTAGCCCTGCAGACCTGCCTCATGTTTCTGATCCACAGCACCTGTGACCATACCTTTGTGGTTTGGCCACTCCATCTGAGGTAATTTTTTAGGGCATCAATAGAAAACCAATATAGTCCCTATCACTCCCTAGTCACATTGGCTACGTCTGTCTTCTTCATGGTTGTTAGTATCTTCCAAAATAAAGTGTTGTTCTTGTTCACCTGTCAGTCTCAGAGCCCCTCTCAGCACCTGAAAGGTAAGCTGTGAAGGCCTCACCCCTGAGCCCTAGGCCCAGTGAGGGACACAGAGGAGTAGATGGCACATGTGTGTTAAATGCATTCAGGAGTTGTTACTGAGCTCAAACAGTAGGGGGATCTTACCGATCGCTGCCTACCAGGCAAATCTCCAAAGACAGAGGTCAGTGGAAAAGAACTGAACCTTTTATTTAATGGCAAGCTTCTGCCTAAAATATCTGGTAACAAAAGTAAGGAGAAAGAAAATATCAGAGTCTGACATCAAAAGCAGCTATTTATATATTTGTCATTACAACTACTATATAGATTCAACAACCGCAAATAATACAATAACAAAAATCTGTTCACAGTGCTATTATCACCAAGGTATTTGGAAATAATGGCAATTTTCTGCCTCAAAGCCCATTCCCTCTACGACAAAGAAAAATCACCCTGTCACCCTGTCAGTTCAGTTCTAGGTTGTGCCAGGAACCTATTTTCCCACCTGAAAGTATCATAAATGTAGGTGGCTTAGCTGGTCTCCAGTCACTGTCCAGCTTCAGGCATCTTTGCAGTCTGTTCCCCCAGGCCTCCACCCACAGGCCCCCACTGGCCACTGCTGGCAGGCCTGCTGCTGACCATTGACACACCCCCCACCCAGGGAAGGGGAAAGAACCAATTGTTTGTTTGCTTTCTGACATGCTCCATTTCAAAAGTCCTCTCGCAGAATCTCACATGTGCTGAAAGCCAGTGGGAATGTCCAGGCTTCCAAATGATGAGGGCCAGTGTCAGCCATATTTGCCTTTGCTCCTCTTCCAGACACCATGTTTAGCAAGGGGGCAAAGTTTCCAGTCATGTGTGTGCAGCTCAAACTCTTCCCCCATTCCTGGGGTTGTGTGGCCCCCCAGTATTAACACTCTGGATACTTGTAAGCTTACAAGGGCAAATGGACAAAGCTCTCATTCTTCTGTAACTACTTCCTGCTGTCCAAATCATAATCCTACCTATCCCCTGGTCCAGAAGTCCCTAACGAAAGGGGTTCTGGTGTGGACTCGCAAGGCAGAAGGATCATGCAAGTTCAAGGTCAACTGGTTGTCCCTGGAAAGTGGCATGTGTGATGTCCAAAGAATAACATTGCTGGACAGGCTGGCAATCGTCTTGTATTCTGGAGGTGACAAATTTGGCAAGAGGGTTAGAAGGCACAATCAAAAATACAACTACTAAATAACCAAAGTAGGGACTATTTCAATTCACCCCTTTTAATACTTCTTGATCTTTTCTGTCCAAACCGTTAGGCAGAAAAGAATGCCAGTTTTCAGAAGGAAGCCGATAGACTGCCCCATACTTCACCAACTCAACCATCTAGTCTAATCAAACTGTTGAGTCAGGAAGCAGCAATGGGGGTGGGTTTCTCAGGTACAAAAAATGTTCAGCTGCAAGGCATTTGCTGGAATGGTCTCAAGCAGTGACAATTTGACAAATCCTTTATGTAAACGAGTTAAACTGCTAAGTGAAAAAAATGCTTTGAGGACAGTCAGTTGCACTAAATTCCAATATCACAACTGAGCATTGTGATTTTCCTTGAAACCTGATTCCTCAGCATAAAATTACCCTTATTATCATAAAGAGTTCAGGTAGGGAGAAAATCCAAAGCAAAAAGGAAAATCCTTGTCCTTCCAGTATCTGCCAAAATTTTATCTCTATGCTTTAAATCTCAATTTCTTTTCAAAACAGAAGCAGAAAAGCAGAAAGTAAAAAAGGGGGCAGGAGGACTAGAACCAGTTTTAGAAGCTTGTCTCACACCAACCGGCCTTACTAATGGGTCACAGAGATAACCTCTCCTAGGTCCAACGGCACAACACCCGGGTGGCAGAGACATTCTGTTGCTCCAACTCATACCATGAACGACCTTTATAAGGTCCAGCTGGTGTGAAGCCCAGATGGCAGACGCATTATCCCACCTCAGCTGGACTCTAACCAGCACCAGACAACCTTTCCTAGGTCCAGATGGCAGAGGCATTCTCTCGCCCACCGTTCTAATAGCAGAGACAGAGGACTCTCGATGTACACAAAATAATAAGTTCCTCCAAGATTAGAAAGTAAATAACAATAACTATAAGCAAGAACTAAGGTTTCTCTTCAAGTTTAAAATGTTCACAACTTTCTATACTCATTCAGAAATAAACATCACTGTCTTTCAATGTTCTTGTACATTTTAACAATGGGAAGGCCCATACCCTCAGTACCAAGCAGCCATTGGTCCCTAGGTTTGTACACACATAAATGAAGTAAAGGTGTGTGGTCACTTTGCATTGGCGGTCACTGTCTTCTTCTGAAAGAGAAATTTCGAATCTCCGTCTGGAGTGCAGGTGCAACTGCCCTTTTCAGCATCGACCACAACAGCAGTGTTCGAACGCTCCTCCAGGGGTGCCTGCTTTGTCCGTGTGTGGTGGCTCCAAGGTTTCATTCCTGTGAGCTTTAGAGAAGGGTACATTGTCAGCAGGATGTCACAGGGACCAGTCCACTGTTCAGCTAGCTGCTGTTCAGGGCCTTGGGTCTTTCCTGGATAGAGGGACTTGCAATGAGCAACCGTGCAAAGTGGTTACTGTTCACCCTAAATGTTGCACATGTTGTTAAATTTTTGACTGGTGCTCCAAATCTAAAGGGGGCATTCCTAAAACAGAGATTTGAAAGAGTCTCCCATAAACTATTTCAAAATGGCTTAACTTAAGCCCACTTCTGGGTACCACCCGAATTCGGAGCAAAGCAACGGGCAATGCCTGGTCCCATTTCAAATGTGTTTCCCAGCATATTTTTCCCAGGGTATTTTTTATTGTGGGATTCATTTTCTCAGTCTTTCCCACAAATTGAGGTCTCCAAGATGTGAATAATTGTCCATTGTCACTCTGAATGCTGTAAGGAAGTCTAAACACAGGAATCACTTTTTAAAGTAAAAGTTTCATTACTTCAGTCACTTTCTCAGTTCCGGGCGGTGCCTCTACCCATTTAGAAAAAGTGTCCACAAAAACTAATACGAATTTGAAATTTCACTTGGTTTTAGGCATTTGTATAAAGTCTATTTCCCAGTGCTCAAATGGGCATAACCCTTTAGAGTGTATTCCCTTTTGCACTGGGGCACGTTCTATTTTAGGATTGTTTTAGGCACAAATCTGACAGGCGTTGGTGATCCTCTGAATGGTCCTTTGCAAATGAGAGCCCTTCAAATGTGGCCTGAGGAAGTCCATCAAAGCATCCCTTCCATATGGGTCCCCTTATGTAGGTGTTTGAGGATGGGATACGTTAGAGGCTTGGGGAGTCAGATCATACCATGGGTGTCAATCTTTGATATGGAATCGAGATAGTATTAGCTAATCCCCACTCACAGGCCCATTCCTTATCTCATTCAGTGTAATGGGGTCTAAACTTTGACAAGTCCAAACAGGGGATCAAAGTACCCCAGGTGTGGTGGCCCTCTGGCTGCCTGCCAGCTGTCAAAGTAAGTCTCAGCCCAGAAATGGAATGGGACAACCTGGCAGGTAGAAGAATCTATGTATGATCCTCTGATCCCCAAGCTGGCATTCTAGGGGTTGAAGGAATGCCTGTTTCTGTAATTGTCCAGACACTGCAGTAACTGTTACTGCATCCAAGCTTTCCTTAGTTAATTTTGTATTCAACACTGAATACGCAGCTCCTACATCTACAAGGAAATCAATTGGCTTGTTCCCCACTATTAACTGTTATCCAGAGCTCCTGCAGGGAAATAGTAATAGGTTGGGAGAAGTCCAAGGGAACCCCTGGGTCTCCTCATTCATCATCAGACTCCCCTTGCCTTTTTAGCATTTCTTGGTGAGATTTTTCATCTATACTTTCCCTTTTGAGTTTCAGGCACTCCCTTCTCCAATGGCCCTCCTGCTGGCAATAGACACATTGATTGACACCTAGTGGGCTTCTCTTTTTCCCTTTAGAATCTCTCCTCTTCTTCCAGGCTCATCACCCTCTTTCTAAGAACGCCGTGGCCTGCATTACCTTCCTTGCTTCCCAGGCATTGTAAACTTTTAGGGCTCGTCTATCGGCTGAGAGGGATTCATTCCCAATGCCCCACCTAACTTCTGCAATTTCCTTCTAATAGCCAAGGCACTTTGCCCAATGAAAGTCAGGTTCACCATCCGCACATTCTCTGGTGCCTGTGGGTCAGCATCTGGTGCCTGTGGTGTGCTTCCTATAGGCCTGATGGATCTTCTTAAAAAATTCGGAAGAATCTTCATTTGGTCTCTGTTGAACAGCCAGCATCATATTCAGGCTCTTTTGCTTGGGCACCCCTTTCTTAAGCCCTTCCATTGTGCACTTTCTGTAATGTTCCAGGAAAGCAAGGCCCCCACCTGTTGGGTTCTAGTCAGGCTTTGTGAAGGGAATTGCCCCAGCTGGGTTGGGGATCCCATCAGGATTCTCTCCATGGAGATGTTGGGCCTCTTCAACAGCCCTATTTATAATCAGCTATCTCTCACCTGTGGTTAACAAGATGTTGAGGGAAGCCTGTACATTTGCACAGTTTGGATGATGAGTAGCAAAAATGGTGGCAATAATATTTGTCATTCTCTGGGCATCTTCCTTATATGAGGGGTTGGAATTCTTCCAATTCAGTAAGTCGGAAGTGGAGAGCGGAGTATGGGCCCAATAGTGGCCAGTGGGCTGTACTTCCTGATTTACTTCATCTGTGGGGTATTGCCTCAAAGGAAACTGCCTTGCTCTAGACGGGCTGGCGCCCCCTGGCCAAACTGGGTGTCCTGATGGGTCTTCAAGGAGGAGACCTGTCTCTTGTAATGCAGAGGTGGGGCCATCGGCTCTGTGGGCCTTATTCCAGGGGGAGCTAGAAGAAGGGGTGGTGATGGGGGAGATCCCTCTACCACCAACCCTGAGTGCCCAGGGTTCATGGCATTAATAATGTTTATCTCCTCATTCTCCATTTCTTCCTGTGTCTTATTATCAGCAAGAGGTTTCTCTCCCTTCTCTGCACCATCAAGTGGACCTCTGTCTCTGGTGAAACCTTGTTATGCAACAACATAAATGCCTCGACATAACAATTTCATCCCATTTATGTAACTATTGGCAATACTGTTCCAGGTACATAATGGAACCATCTATGTGCCACCTATGGGTCACCTTTCCCCACAATCCAAAACATACAAAGGTCACACAGTATAACAATAATACACCAGTACCTCCTTGGATATTGGATAACAGCAGTAATGCTCCAGTCCACTAAAATCACCCAGTGGGTGCCCTCCAGGAGCCAACACAGAACAGTCCTCACTGGCCCAAACGTATAGGCCCAAAGCTACGACTGAAAGAATGTGGGCAACCTCTGAACATATAAGCAAAATTTGAACCCACCACTCCATCTCACATGAAGGTTTGGGGTCCTATCTTCTGCCAACCAACGCTGCAAATTGTGGCCCCCAAGCAATGGCCTACCCAAAGCTTGGCCAGTCTTCATCTGGACTCAGTTCATAGCCCCAAAACTCAGGTGAAATTTCCTTCTTCTTAGAGTCCATCCCTGTCCCAGACCCATCTCCTTTCCACCTGCCAGGCATATTTAAGCAGTCAATGCCTCCAGTGGGCACACAGAGGATTTCCCGGCAACTGGGAAAACCCACAGTCCCACTCCTCAGGGGGTCAACCTGATGTCAGCAGCTAGGGTCCCAGCAGAGCTGCCGTTTTCTGTTACCAAACCCACCCAGCAGGGGGAGTCCTACCACTCGCTGCCTACCAGGCAAATCTCCAAAGACAGGGTTCAGAGGAAAAGAAAGGAATCTTTTATTTAGTGGCAAGTTTCTGCCTAAAGTATCTGGGTTACAAAAGTAAGAGGAAAGAAAATGTCAGAGTAGGACATCAAAAATAGCTATTAAAATATTTGTCATTACAACTACTACATAGGTTTTAAGAACTAAAAATATGCATTAACAAACATCTGTTCACAGTGCTGACTCTTATCACCAAGGTCTTTGGAAAGAATGGCAAGTTTCTGCCTCAAAGCCTGTTTGTTCCCTCTAAGATACCCAAAGAAAAATCACCCGGTCACCCTCTGCCAGCTCAGTTCAGGGTTTCTCCAGGAGCAACTCTTCTCCCATCCAAAGGTATCATAAATGTAGGTGGCTTAGCGGGTCTCCAGTCGCTGTCCAGCTTCAGGCATCTTTGCAGTCTGCCTCCAGGTCTCCACTCACAGGCCCCCACTGGCCACTATTGGCAGGCCTGCTGCTGACCATTGACACACGGCCTCTACCTGGGGGAGGGGAAAGAACCAATAGTTTCTTTGCTTTCTGGCATGTATTTCAAAAGTCCTCTCCCAGAATCTCACACGTGCTGAAAGCCATTGGAAGTGCCCACGCTTCCAGCTGATGAGGGACAGTGTTGGCCATATTTGCCTTTGCCCCTCTTCCAGACACCAGGTTTAGCAACGGGGCAAAGTCTCCAGTCACGCATGCGCAGCTCAAACTCCTCCCCCATTTCCGAGGGGTGTGTCCTCCCACTACAGAGTGAAGGGCTCTTTTCTGATTTCATAAAATTGTACTTTTATAATAAAACTGATGCATTAGTACATACATACATATGATTTCTTAAACCTTTTTAGGACATTCCACATAAATAAATTCACTGACAGAAAACTGAGGCCCTGAGAGAAGACACACAGGGAGTCAAAGGGAAAAGACTCAGAATTCACATTTCTTAACACTTACATTTGTGCCTAGCTGAAACATCTCAAATCACCAACTTCTTCTTGTAAAAATGATGGTAACCCTGACATATCTAAAGCTCCTCAAATCCATCTATCTACCCCTTTTCCTGTGCATTTAGCATCTATCTATCATGTATCCATCCATCTAGCTGTTATCCATCCATCTAGCTGTTATCTATCTATCATCTATCTATCTATAATCTTATGTATCTGCTAATGATCTATCTCAACCAGGAGTCACATTGTAGTTTTTAGTACAGATCATGCATCCATATGTTGGGAAGCAGTATTTCTTTGCTGATTCAGGAAACACTTTTTTAAATACTTTAGAAACCTACCAGTGGTGTACACACACACACACACACACACACACACACACACACACACACACACACACACACACACACACCCTCTGTATCGTCAGGCAGAAAGCAAGAGTTATTTCCCAGGACACATTATCTAGTAACACCCTGAACACCATCAAATACCACATTCAGGTTTCTAGGCTGTCATTTTTGTGCTGTGGTCATGTTGGTCATATTACTTTTCCCCTGCAGGGTCTCCCCCCCCCCCACCCCCTGCAGTGACCTCTGCAGGGATTCAGAGGTGGGGGTAATGAATGGGGACACAGGGACAGGGTCCCTATGCAGATGCCTTTCATCTCTGAGGAAGGAGAAACAAACGGTCTTCTCATCTCCTGGCTCCCTCCCTCCCTCACAGCCTCACAGGAAATACAGAGTGACTTTGACTGCTAGTTGCAAGGCTTTTATTTCCCAAGAGTTACCACAGATGCTTGTCTGGCTAGCTAAATGGAGCTTACAATGTGCTGGAATAAAGTGACTGAAAATCATTTTCTGGCTTAGGGGAAATGCTGTGGCTGAGCTTCCACGTGGAGTCGCTCTGCACAGCCTCACCCCTGCTTTCCCAGCACATTCTATAGTTGCAAATTAAAAGGTCAGTTTGATAAGTACCTCTCACCTGCAAAATTGCTTCCTCCCCAGTTAAGTCTCAGTTTGGGGCTTATGCTGAGGCCCACTTCCAGGCAGGGCCAGCAGGATTCTTCTCAGCATGAGTAGAATGTGCTTAGACTTTGGCAAGAAATTTCGATTTCGTCACACAGTGCTTCTTCCTGGGTTTCATTCAGTTCAGGTCAGATGGCTCATATACAGCACCTACTGGGGATCCAGCACTGTTCTCAGCTATTTGCATTTCTGTTAGTCTGAGCCCATGGAGTCCATCCACAGTTGTCCAGGCCTCATTTCCTTGAAGTTGCGCTCTGGTTTACTTCACAGGAAAGAAGGTGAATGCCATCCTTAGTCAGAGGCCAAAAAACCAAACCCTGCAGCCAGCAGAGAAGCTGCCCCTGGAAGGAGCATCCCAACAGTCACCCATGCTCTTGTTGGCTCCTGAAGGCCAGTGCATGGTCCCTCGACATGTTTCCATGAGCAGGGACATTTCGCCCAGCTTTTATTTCTCCTGCGGTACCCAAAGGCAGAACATCCAAGTTGTCACATCATAGGTTCTCATGAAATGATGTGTGAGCAAAAATAAACAGTTAGCACAGGTGCCACAGCTCACCTTGCCTGGGCGTTTGCAATCACTTGGCTTAGGCGCCTCTGAAAATTCCAAAGATCTCAGGCAGCCTGACACTGTGTGTATGTTTTTCCCATATTTGCTGTGCTTTTCAATGAAGAGCAGCAATGTTAATTGAAATCCAATGAAGCCACATGGAGATGTAGATCTTGTTCCTTCCTGATTTGTGAACAAAGGGGTCGATGGTAAGGGATGCTGGTCCCAAATTTCATGAAGGAAGCAGCAGTTGGCACATGGTGTTCACCTGGTGGTCAACCAAATAGAGGCTTAAAAAAGCACTTGGCACCTGGCACCTGTGCTTTATTTGTCTCTGTGCCCAACAATTCTCATTTTATATTTTTAGACTGATAATACTACCTATAAATAAGCAATGGAACAGAGAAAGAGGAGCCCTGTGATTTGTGGGAATTTGGCAGCGGGGAGCAGTGCTGGAAAGGACCCGCTAAAGGGCTTGGTCCTGTCCACATTTTTCTAGCGCAGACACCAGAGTTGCCTTATGTAACTCAAGTACTTAGCCATCCCATGAGCTCAGGAATACACTGCAGGGCTGTCTTCATTGTCTACACAGCATGTCTCTGAGTCAGTACTTAGGAATCTCTTTTCTACCAAAAATACATATATACACTCATACATATATCTATGTGTATACATATACATATATACGTATTTTAAATGTCTAAATGCATTTTATCTATTATTTATCATATGTAAGATACCTAAATTATATTTAAATTAAAATACAATTGCAATTATTACACACAGAGAAAATAAAATAGGTTATTTTATGCTAAATATATATGCTCTACCATGTATATATGAACATGCGTCATTTTTTTTTTGCACTGTATGACCAATTAATCTTTCTCTGAGGCATTTTGATGCAGAGATGTTGAGAGAAAATATACTGCAAGCAGCATATTTTGACAAACATTTAGAGAAAATGTCCATGCATTTTAGAAACATAGGGCATGGCAAACACAGTCCTTATAAGAAGTGGCTACAAGTCCTACAATTTTCACCAAGAAAGTGATATTCTAATAGTACGCCATTTACTGATTTTCCAAATCCTGATCCATGATTAGGTGGGAAGCTGTCTCTTCCCTGGGAGATATGCAAACGGAGAGGAAAGGAAAACCACCCGCAGACCCCGCCCCGTGACAGAGAGGACCCTGCAAACACCCCCGAGACCGTTACCCCTTATTTATTTGCTTGTTTATGAACCTGCATTAGTAACCGGACCCACCCCCACCATGCCCCAGGCTCACATAATCTGGATTTGATCACCAAATCCAAACAATTGTGGCTACAGCTTTATAGTTCCCCCAGGGAGGATGCAGAATCTGGCCCATCCCAGTGACCCAGGGGTGCCTGTGTTGAGAGAACTGTGATGTTGACATCCAGCCCTCAGGGGAGAGAATTTCAAATCAAAGTCGACAACAGTCGCCTAACTGGTCCTGAAAGGGGAATGTACCCATAAGCTTCTCCAAGTGGCAGGGGCCATGGCAACCTCTCTGGGTTTTAGTAACTGGTATTTACTGGGGTTTCCCTCTTTGTGCCTTGACTGCTGGATTCGGTCGCCCTTGCCGGCATAATTTAGGTGGTGGTCACATGTAGTAAGCATGGCAGGGCCTCTTCCATTGCTCTTTGACTGAGGTGAGAGAGCTGGGAAGGACAGTGGGGCTTTGGGGGGAGGGTAGGAGGCCCTGGGAGAACTCAGGTCTGTTCCTGGGCACCTGTTTTATTCTCAGTGTTGTAACCCGTGCGGAAGCTGGCTTTGTACAGAACGTCATGGGGCTAGACTCCATCAAATTGCTTGTCCATAAATGATTGGGCAAAGACCAACTCTGAGACTTATAAAAGGTACTTAAAAGTCCCAAGAAAATGCAGACCATGTTGGGAGAGACACGGAAACATTTCTGAGGCCATGCAAGTACGGAGTCCTGAGGAAGATGTTCCTCACACTGGACCAAGATGCGTTCAGTCCTCCCTACCCGGCCCCTCTGACGGCAGGCAACCCAGACAACTTCCAAGGTCCCCTGTGCAAGGGGGTCCACCTCTCCTGCTCTATGATGAGTCAGGATTTGGCAAAACAAAACCTTCCATTTCCAGTAGAAGTTTGTAATGTATAAATTTGCCAGTTTCTTTTAAAAAAGTAACAAAAAATGGAATGAATGCTGATTACCATCTTGGATTCATCTGAGTCTCATTGGGAGAGTTTCTTATGCAGATCAAGAGCAGAACGAGCAGCGATGCTCGTTCTCCTATACCTCACTGGCATATCTTGATCATCCCTTAAGATGCGTGCCTTTCACTTTGGAAGGCTCCCAGCAGAAGTCCTGTCGGTCACACCTGGGCTCTAAATTTGTTCTCTAAATACACCCAGGACAATGTCTGTATTATCTTACAAGGCTGCAAGATATTAAAAAATCATAATGTAAAAACACATGAATAATAGTGTGTGCATTACAAGGACTCAGGGTTGTGAAATTTATTTTTTTAAAAAATGATGATATGAGGACAGTACGAGAACACTGTCCTCATACTTTTCCCCCACTTCTTTTCTTGTCCCCTTTTGCTCTTCCCCCTCCCCCTCCCTGCCTCACCATTACCCTCTCCCCGAGCTCTGACTCTGCCCCACACACAGTGTCCTCTGTCTACTTTCTGGATTTAGACAGCAGACAGCAGCTAGCCCTGCTGTTACCCATTACGAGTTTGCTGGAGCAAGAATCCGTTTGGCATTTGGCATGATGAAGCTATAGAACCCAAGTCTGATGTCCTCCTCTGTGGCTGAAGCATAGGACCATGTAGGGTCATTGTGATTGCCCAGACTCACCATCATGGGGACAGTCAATTAGTCTTGAAAAGGAAGTTTCCAGCACCAGGCAGACACTGCAGGACAATGCATGTTCTCATTCACTGGACCCCAAGCCCACACTCCTCCCACAGCTTCCCGCAGTCTCTCGGGAACATGGGTCTCAGTGTAGTCTAGGGAACTCAAGTAGCACAATTTAAAAACAGGATGACAAAGTGGAAATCATAAATTCAATCTTGAGTAATAGAGAAGATTGTGGATCAGAAATCAGTGACGCTAAGATTAGAGATAAAAGCCAGAAATGGAGCCAGCAGGTATCAGAGAAATTTCAGGGGCCAAGGTCAAAATAAACAACTTGAGACAGCTCAGCTCAGGGATGTGGCTGGTCTCAGTGTGTCTGGGTCTGGGAGGTAGGTGTGGGTTGCAATCACAGGGGACCAGGCTACAGGCTGGGTTGAAACCAATGCAGAAAAAGAAAACCAAGCTAAGACTTGAGCTAGTAATTCAATAGCGATTCCCTACTAAGACAATAAACTGGAAGAGAAATCCAACTTGCACATCAGTTTATAAAGCCAGAACATCTTAAGCACAGGTACAGTGTTACCAAGGACCACAGGGCTGGTTGGGCATCCAAAGAAGTGGCCAAGGTGCTGGTACTTGCTGCCTTTGTGGTCTGGGAGAAAGCTTTTTCCAATGGAGTTTTTTATCTGGGAAACACGGAGGTGGTACCAAGTCACCTCCAGAGTCCCCTCTGCTACTTAGGTCCTACTACTTAATGAGTGTTTGTAGAAGTTTCTAGCTTAGCATTGCTTTGAGCTACCCTGTTCTGAGAAAGAACATTTAGAAAGAAAAGCGGAATTCAGGTAAACAGCAGAAAAGGCAGCTGGGAGAGATACGTTGAATGCTGGAAAGCCCTCGTTTCTTACCGTACATGGGACCAAGGGAGAAGCATTCTTTGCTTTTCTGCAAATCTAAATAACCCCTCTGGATCTGCAGAAAACCAGGTCCTTCGTCCTGCAGCCCTTGACATGAACTGTGAGGAAGTTATTCGACTTATTTACTTGATATACTTCAAGGATTGAGATAATGAAATAAAAACACTGAGATAAAAATAATATAAGAAGTTTTGAAGTTTGTCTCCTATACCTCACTGGCATATCTTGATCATCCCTTAAGATGCATGCCTTTCACTTTGGAAGGCTCCCAGCAGAAGTCCTGTCGGTCACACCTGGGCTCTAAATTTGTTCTCTAAATACACCCAGGACAAGCTATGCATGCGAGCATCTAGGACTTTGTGCCATTTCCCTTGTAAAGTTTAAATGTGTCTAGCTGAAGCTCTTCTGTAAGAGGAAACGTTCCTCATGGCCATCACAGTGACTTCTTTGCCTTTTAAATAACAGAAAAATGTCTGTATTATCCAAATATTTGGTATTCAGCATAAACGGTCTTAAATTATGTTGAATTTAAGGGTGAAAAAGGGGAAGGGATTAAGAAATACAAATTGGCGGTTACAAAATTGTCATGGAGACGTGAACCACAGCACAGGGAATACAGTCCGTAATGTCGTAATCACTGTATATGGTGTCAGGTGGGCACCAGATTTACTGAGGTGATCACTTCATACAACATGTAAATGTCTAATCACGACGTTGTAGACATGAAATTAATATAATATTATAGCCAAGTCTAATTAAACAATAAAAGATATTAAAAAATCATAACTTTTCAGACTGGAAGTTTGAAATTAACATGTATCCTGCTGCTGCTTTAAATTAAATTATATGAATATAAACACGTGCATGTTTATGGAAACATGTATTAAGATGTATTTTATATTGAGATGGAACACTTTGAAGACTAATCAAATATAGTTTTAATTTCTTTAAAAAATAAACAAGTTGCATTGTTTTTACATGTGAATATGCCATATCTTTCCAGTCAGATTTCAATCTAAACTTTTTAAGGACATGGCATTTTTTACACTTTAAAAGAAAAAAATCATGGAGTGGATAACCCAGTGCTTTACTTAATAAAGACACTGATTGACTGTGGTGAGCAATAAAAGCATTTGTAACTCCCCTGAGTCATTCTTTCATTGATGATTCAGTTGAGCTTCTTTGGCTAAAACAGAAACAAATGCAGGAAAAGCCAGAGGAAGAGCAGGAAGGAGCGCAGCTGACTCATGCACAGGTTCTTCGAGGAAGAGTGAGCTCATGATTCACTTTATTATTTTCTGATTTTGTGTCACCCACTGAAGGCATACATTTTTATGACAGGGAGTGTGATGTGCCCATTTTGAGCCATTTGCACATTCCCTTGGTTTTTAGTCTGATCAATAGGTCATTCTCACAAGCAAAGCTTAAAAAGGGGGTTTTACCAAAAAAAGTAGGGCGAATGCTGGGAGATATAAACAGATGCGCCCCACACCATAATTCATAAATGGTGGTGCTATAATTATCTAATATGAAAGAATTATGAATGTATGTATATTTTTTACATTTTATTGCTTGATTGGGGAGAGAGAAAGAGAGAGAAGAAGGGAGAGAGAGAGACGTTTGTTTTCCTATTATTTATGTATTCATTGGTTGATTCTTGTATGCTTCCTGACTAGGGATTGAACCTGCAATCTTGGCATATCGGGATGATGTAATGTATTCAATATACTTTCTCCGTTTGTTATAGATTATCTACCTAGTTAACGTTTTGATGCATGTCATTATGTAATAAAGAAGCTTCACTGGCATCTTTAGATATAATGTGAAAGACGGAATTGGAAGGATACTGGAGAAACTAACATATATTGAAGCTTACAAAATATACAGATTTCTTTTTCTTTTTTTAACTAAGACATTGCTTGAATCCCATTGCATGGTAGATGCCAGGTGATCTATCGAATCTCCTAAATGTCTTGTATTTTTCTAAATTAAACAGAGACCCCAATTCAATAATTCTGAAACTCAAATGTACATCAAGATTTCATGGCGTATGTATTTAAAATACAGTTTGATATGGTCCATCCTGAAGATTCTGATTTAGTAAGTTTTCAGTGGAACTCAGAAATGTGTGCTGTTATGAAGCAGCCCAGATGATTTTGACATGTGTGCCCTAGAGGTCACACTTCAACAAACATTGCTTTAAGGGTTATGGCTTCTCCTTAATGTCTATGCCTGATTACTATTATCCTCATATCATTACCATCACAAATTACCCCCTAATAGGTGCTCCTCCCATCAGTAATACCTACTAATAGGATCCTCCATAATTTTTCTGAATGAGAGAACAATGAAAAAGAAGATCTAAAGCCTTTTATGTATTACTGTGTATTGATTTTTGTTTTTATATTTGAATGTTAATGTCTAATCCTAACTGTAGCTCTCAAATCCTTAGTTCCATTGACTGTTAATGAGTGTTCTACAAGAAAAGAATTCCATGGTTAAATAGCTTGCATAATATGTGATAATATTTTGTCTTATTTAGAGAGTTACAGACACACACAAAATTATGTAGCTTTGTTTTATCCATCCTTTCCAAGATTCTGACTCTGGAATCTTTTTTTTCTATTTATGATTTCTGAAAGACATATTTTCATTGCTTTCAGAGAGAGAGAAAGAGGTCGGGAGGTGAGAGAGAGAGAGAGAGAGAGAGAAACATTGATAGCTGCTTTTTGTAGGCACCCTGACTGGCAATTGAATCAGCCACCTGGGTATGTACCCTGACCAGGAATCAAACCTGCAAACCTTAGGTCTATGGGGTGATGTTCCAACCGACTGAGCCACACCGGCCAGGGCTGGAATCTTCTTAATAACGAACAACTGTTAACATCTTGCAGAAATATTATTCCTAAACCTTATCTTGCTCTCTCGCTAAATGTTGTATCTTTTCAGTAATTCAGACTGCTGCTTTGGTCTAAAAGTCCTCTCTTTGGCATGCTTGAGGCTTACATGGAGTAAGATTGGTCAGAAACGGCAGCGTTAGCAGTAGCCGAGAACAAGGTGTCTTCCAAACTATATCCTTTTACTGGCACTGAAAGACTTTCATGTGGCTAAAGATTGTGCTGGTACAGGTCATGTAACATGCCCTTCCAAACTCCTCTTTTTAAAAGGCTTAGAAATAAAATCAGGTAGTTTTTGTAAGTGAAAACAAATAACATCATAGATAAAATCAAAGGCATGTAAAGTTATATTTAGTGACTGCTAGTGTAGACTGGACTCTGGTCAAACAGCTTTCTAAACATTTGAAAAAAGGTTCATTTTGAATCATGGGGTCCAGGAAAATGGTGAACAGAAACATAATTGTCCATGGGCACAGCAATAAATAAGAAAGAATATTTTGTCAATGACCATGAGTAGTACTGTCTAGTAAGGTTATATCTTTTTGGGGAAAAAATTGTGGTAGGCTTAGAGAAGCTGTTCAGAATTATCCAAATTCTTAGTGCTGATTCCTAGATACTAACTAATGTGTCTGTGTTGATTTTCAGGCAATTCTATCAAAAAAAAAAAAAAGCTTATCTTGATCATGGCATATATTCTGTTAAGAATAAAGTCATAATTCTTACTGTAAATTAATAAATTGGTATTCTGTTCTACATTCCATTCTCTAATTTAATTTAGAGGAAGTTTATATCCTTACATCATATCACATCTGAGGAACTACACAATTGATTTTCTGGACAGAGAAGTTTCAACAAAACCACACTTTAATGAAATCTCCATTTAAATGCTATCCTGAGAGATTTTTGATAGGCCATTACAAAACATGTCAATATTTTGTAAATATACAAAAAATAGGCAAACTTCTACCTTTTTATTTGCTTCTTTCAAAATGCAGCATATTCAATGTAAAGATTTATATAAGATCATCAGTCTTGTTTCTAATGAGGATATATTTTTTGTTGCTGTTTAGAGAAGAAAGTAAATTTCGTTCTGGCCATTTGCTGTTAGCTCCTTAGTTAGCAAGTTCCATAGAAGGGATTACTCACTTGAGAATTAGTGTCTTCCTTTATTGCTTTTTCTCAGAACTCTGGCAAAATAGAGTCAAAAGAAGTTACATTGGGCAAATATGTTATCCTCCATTCTTAAATCTTGCAAATACAATTCCCAGTGTCCCTCATCTGGAATCACTCTGTTAAACTCGGCTCACTCATGCATTTCCAGCAGAAATCTGTGGGGACTCAAACTGCATGGCGGAGTGTTCAATTTAGAAGTTCTCCCAGCACCTCATTCTCACCCTATAAAAAAATATATAGTTACTACAGACAATTATAACGTGCATAATTTTTAATGAAACCAACAATTTTTTTTCAGGGGACCTCTTAAGTGAGACAAGAATGCCTTTTTCTGCCTTTTGTTCTCTCCCTTTTGTCCAACATCTAGGATATTATAAAACTTAGAAGATTTTAAATATATGTTACAAAATATTAATCCTTCATATTTTATAGGATTAGTAAAATCTCCTCAAACATAAATATATAAGTCTCAAAATTTTCTATATCTTCTCATACAGTTCAATAGAAACACTACTTTTTAGTCTTTTATAAATAATTTTACTTTTGTCAATACGTTTTAAATTTTGATTTCTGATTTTTTTGTTTAAAAAAAGGAGGAATAGCTACCCACTTAATTTCCTAATGTACATATCTGAAAGTTGGGCAATGGAGACTTTGCTCTCTTAATTCTCTCAGCCGAGTTAATGCTAAAGATTACTGAAGTATTAATCAGTACCAGTGGCATGGAGATTTGTTTGCAGATCAATTTAAATGAACCATTACCCTGAAAATTGTGCTAATACTCTAATTAGAAAAGCTTTATAGCTATTTCAGCAGGCAAGAATTCTATTTACCTCCTCCTACTTCTCACCCATTTTCTGGAAAGATAGTATGTTTTATTTCATGTCAACATGCAAATTTGCTGTTTTCTTATGCCATATTATAATCAACTAAATTTAAGTGGAATGAAAATTAAATTTTAATTGAGTCAACACATATTTACTTAAGTCTTCAAAAACATATTAAAATAAAAATCTGTAATGAAGTAAAATGCTTATCAGAATTATTTATTTTGCCATAATAATACCAAACACCTGAGATATTCACCAGTTGATAACCTCAAACATATTTTTTCTGACATCTCATTGAGCATGGCTTCATTTTCACTGTGTAAAATTTGTACCCTTTTAAGAAATGAAGGAATGTTTTAAAAAATCAATAATTATGAATGACTCGTGGATATGGACAAAAGGGTGGGTGGGGATGGACTGTGGGAGCGGGGAACAGGGCTGGATGGAGGAAGGGAAAATGGGGAAAATTGGAACAGCTGTAATAGACTAAATAAGAATAAAAAAATCAGTACTCTAATCACACAAATTCATGATTTCCTTTGAAATGAATCAGGGGAATATATTTCTGTACTCAGGTTTTATATGTACTTTGATCTCTATTTATGGAGTACTTACATTAGGCCAAGTTCTAGGTATGAAGGTATGAACTAGCTAAATAATAATGGATCATGGTCAAGTGGTTTTTAAAAATTACTGAGTCACACAATTATTTACATTATTATAAATTACAAAGTGTGTGGGAAGAAGGGTCCGTTACTTTGTTGAAACTAAAAAAGAAGGTTATCATTAGATAATATTATAAGAGGAATAAATGACCTTCTATGAGACTCAGGGAGAGATCCAGACATGAGAGACCTTTATTTCATGTTAATAATTCTAGAGCAAATTAAAAAAAAAACAATGGGATGCTATCATAGCCTTTTAAGCATGGTAAAAATGCAATCCTGCCATATTTACATACTTCCCCCATATTTGTTATGGAAATTTCTCAAACATCCAGAAAACTTAAAATTATTGTGCAGTGAACTCCCAAATACCCACTACCTTGTTTTATAATTCTAAGTATTTTGCTATATTTGCTTTAGCCCATTCGTCTATCCATTCATTTAACCATATATCGATGTCCTTTACCTTTGGAAGCATTTCAAAAAGTGAGGCGTAAGGTGCAAACAGAAACTTTGATCCTTTTTAGTGAGTAGCTGTGTGAGCATTGACATAACGTGGTGTCCTGTAACCACCACAATCAAGGCACACAGCAGTTCGATCTTATTTTTTAATGCATGTCAAAGCTTTCTTCATACATCAGTACATTTTACTCCTAGTCACTTTAGCATCTACCTTGTTAATTAGAGTTTACGATTTATTTAAGGTTATTTATATTTTAAGATAAAATGAACATATAGTGAAATGCAAAAGTCATAACCGTTCTATGATTATTGACAAGCGCAAAGACTTAACCTGTGTAACACTAAACTCTTATCAAAACGATCCCAATGCTTCTCATTGCAAGGAAAAGAATAATTGTTACTATGTAGGTGAAGGATGTTAACTAGACTTATTGCTATGATTATTTCACAATAGATACAAATATTGAATCGTTATGCTGTGAATCTGAAACAAATATGAGATTATATATATACATATATACCTCAAATATATCTCAATAAAAATGTAGATCATTTTTATCACCCCAGAAAATTTTTGTATGCTCCTATACAGTCAGTTTCTGTTCTCACTTTTCCCTTCCCATTGGAGTGTATTCTGATTTTTTCCTTTACCCGTAGATTAGTTTTGCCTATTCTAGATCAGATTAATAGCATCAAAGGGTATGTTCTATGTAAGGCTTCTTCCAGTCAGTATAATATTTTTGAGATTCATACATGTGGAGTCTATTAGTAGTATCTTTTAAATTGCTGAATACCATTCCATTATATGAATATGTAACAGTTTGTTTCTCCTGCTGGTGGCTGTCTAAACTGGCTCCAATCTTAGGTATTATAAACAAAGCTACCAGAGACATTCTTGTACAACATTTTTATTTAAAAAAATATTTTTATTGCTCTGAGGTGAATATCTAGGATTGAAATTTCTTGCTCAGGAGATAAGGGCACACTTCGTTTTATGATTTAAAAAGTCAGACCTTATTCCAAAGAGGTTGTATTATCAGTTTAATAGTTTTTAAGATGACACCGCCTACAAAGATGGAGAATGGCTTGGAAATAAGTAAAAGTAGACAAAGGAAGACAGCTGCAGTGTTTGAACCTAATAGGGGCCAGTGGACGTAGAGAATAGTGCATATCAATCAGACATATTTAGAAGACAGAATCAATAAGACTTGGTAGTAAACAGGATTTGAGGGGAGGGAGATGGATTAGTCAAGTTTCGAGCACAAACTGTTGATGGCGGAATGATTTACCAAGATGGAGATACTGATGAGGTGCCAGGATTAGAGGGAGAGCCTTAAGCTCAGTTTTGAGCACATGCAGTTTTATGGGACAGTTTTCTCCCTTGGAATAATAGCTGCTTTGTGACACTCTATATATTATCAGAACCAGAAAAAAAAAAAAAGAAAGAAATGCAGTCCATTTTGCTAAGCATCAGACAGACTTGTGTTTCCTAAATTTACCCTTTCATGAACTAAAGCACCACATAGCACCCCTCATGATTTATACAAAAATGAGAACATAGAATATGTACTATTTTGTAATGTTTGAAGTTACACTAAATTTTAAAAAATACAGCAATTAGAATTATATTCATTTCAATACCTTGGAATGCATGACTTTTTTGAAAAAAAGTCACAGCACTTTTAGAGGACAGGGAAATGATTTATTGCATAAGACCTAATTAGGATAAATGAGGGATAGGAAATGGTACACTGTTTCTACAGATGGTTGAAATCACTCTGGGAAAAGCTTAGATTCAAGTTCATCTATATAAGCTGCTTAGGATAATTTGAAAGAAATATGTGTGCTAGCAGTTTAAAGCATTAAACTTATAAACAAACAAAAGCAATAATTATAATTCTTTGTTCAAGTTACTGCAGAACTAAAACTCTTTAACTAATGAAGTAAAATAAAGCCTTTAAAGAGCCTTTAAAAGGCCATTGAAATCTGTTTTGCTCAAATATAACATGGTTGACTAATATTAAAGAGGATGCTAACTGAACACAGTTTAGTCATATTTTAGCCAGAACACCTATCCTTAAAACAAGATAATAATATTTTTAATAATTGCAGAAATGCTATGAAAAATAATAAAAATGATAGATACACTACATATTTGAAAGGGACCTCTACAAGCTGTTTAATCATTAAACATGTTTTTTATTACTTAGAGTATTATAAATGTTGAGAAAAACAATTCTACATCTGCATTAGCAGTCTCTAATCTCATGTTATACCACCTAACATAGTTATGTAAAATAAGAGTTGTCGTTAAAATGTAATTAAAGATTTGCATTTCATGCCAAGCTCTCAACAAGCCCAATTTTGCTTAATTATCTACAGATTTTCAGGACCACCTGTTTTCAGGAGGGCTTTTTATTTTTAGGTGGTCGCTGAAAGGAAAATAAAATAAAGGTTATGCCAACTACCTGGTTTAGAATCCATTTGTTCCCGGCTGAAGGACGACCCTAGCGTCCATGAATGCTTGGCATTTCTCTCTCATCTAGTGGTCACAGGTTTTTAAAAGCCAGTTGCAAAGTCTGGCTAGAAGCTAAAAAGAAAAAGGTGATCTATTTAAACAAACACAATTTAAATACTGCAAAAGTTCGTGTTTGGTAACAGCAAATTTATGTTTTGGCTTATCAAATCCTCCTACATGTCCTCCCTAAAAATAAATAAACATTTTATTCATTAGTAATTCATTGTTTCCTACTTGCTAATCATAAGTCTGGGAACATGTGAATTTTTTTTGAAGATTTTATTTATTTATTTTTAGAGAGGGGGGAGGGAGGGAGAAAGGGAGAGAGAAACATCAATGTGTGGTTGTGTCTCGTGCGCCCCCTACTGGGGACCTGACCTACAACCCAGGCATGTGCCCTGACTGGAAATCAAACCTGCAACCCTTTGGTTTCCAGGCCAGCACTAAATCCACTGAGTCACACAAGCCAGAGAGGAACATGTGAATTTTGATTAAAAGGATTATATTAATTTTCTACTGATTTGCATGAATATAGTATGTAAATAATGTTTAAAAATAAAGACTGTTATATGGATTATTATTTATAACATTTGACATTGAGGTAAGAACATCTCTGGCTTATATAAAAAATAATCTGTGGTGGCTAAATAGTGATTTTGTTTGTTTTTTCTGGAACACTTAGAAATTCATTGGCACTTAGAAAGTAAATATTTACAAACTTGTTAAATTACATGTTATAGTTTCCCTTTAAATTTCATAAACTAGTGCATTTTTTATAGAAATGGATGTAAGACAGTGGTTAAGGTTCAGGTTTTAGTGCATAACTGCTTGGGTTTGAGTCCCAGCATTACCACTTATGAAAAATGACGTTAGGTAAATTAATCTCTCTGTGATTCAATATCCTCATCTATAAAATAAAGAATGGCCCAACTTCTTTAACTTGTTATATGAATGTTAAGGGCGTGTAATGTGGTTCTGAGTAGGATATGAAGTCTTGGGCTAAGGCTGTAAAGTTGGGCATAAAAGAAATCAAATACAAGAGCATTATATTATTCAAGTAGCATTTACAGGCTTTGGTGAATGGTTAGGATTTTGTGAACTTTGGCTGTCAGCTGATATTAAGGTGTCTGCAAAGATATCACTCTTTTTTTGATTTGGAGATGGTATAGATTACATATATATATATGTATATATTATCTGTATATTTTGACAACACAGGTTCTGGCAGCGGGTCACAATGCTTGTATTCCTAATGGACATAGGTGGTGAATGGGAAAGCTCCTCAACCTTCTCAGATGAAAATACCTTTCCTTGGACAGCCTATCAAGTAGAATGGTATGTCAGGTGAGCAAATAGAGCTTAGCTTGGGACCAAGGACAGCTGGGGATAATATCTGAAAATGGAGTTGAAAGTGTATAGCCCCTGGTTATAAGAATCCACCTAAAACAAACCCAAAAGATTTGTTCTGGTATAGTGAGTATGTAGGTTAATGGGTTCCAAAAATGAAGATTATTTTAAAAGTAGCTACTATATACCAAGCACCCAGTAAGCACAGGTGAAACAATGCAGAATATGCTAAAGTACCAGGAGTTATCCTGCAGTGGAAAGGATAGGCAAAATTGTAATAGAATTTTGCAAATGTAAACATAGAAGTCCACAAAAAATCTTCAGAGGGTGCCATAGAATTTATATCATGAACCATGCTATATACTTGCCTCTTTATCATCTTATTAATGACAAAATGATTCCTTTAAATAAGAGCAGTTAAAATATCTGATTGTATATGTGGGGGTTCAGAGCAAGTTACCCGAAGATGTGCCTCAGTGGTATACAGATTACTTTGAGCTAAAGGCAATATAGCTTCAGACTTCGATGAAACTTCTGCCCTTCCCTTTAACTACCTAGAAGTGCTTGAATCAGGGGCCATGAGCAAAAGAGCTTATCAGAGATAACCTCTTTGACCTAGCTATTGAGCAGGGTAACCTGCAACCAGATGCATTACATCATCCCTAGCTCAGAATGTCTGATGTACCTCAATTCCCCTATCTCTGAATGTCTCATGCATATGGGATCCCTGACTCCCATATATGTGGTGTTCCCATACATATGAATATAGGGTTCCTATACCTATATATGCATTAAATGTGGTTAGTTTCTCTTGCTAATCTGTCTCATGCCTATTTGATGATTAGACCAGCCAGAAGAACCTTGAGGGCAGAGGAAAGTTTGTTCCTCACCTACATATGAGTATACATGTGGTGTTTAATTTTAGGTGGCCAATGCAAAAAAGTTTAGTTTTTTTCCCCTGACTCTAGCCCTGACTTTCATTTTCTTAGAGCATTTACTTTCGAAAATTTGTAATTGTGAATTATTTTTCTCCCCTTTGAGATACAAAATTTTTAAAAGCCTTTTGCAAATTTTACAACCCAGCAATGTCCTTCTCAAGGTTCTCGGAGCCATCCTTTTGAAATAAAATCAAGGAAGATAATTCCGCTATCTCACAGTCCAGGTGGGAGCATGACTTCTGTGGGCACCTTGCTCCAAGTTATACCACTAACTCCTATCATGAAAGGAGGAGAAAGTTTACTTTTCCATTGGATGCAACGATTCAGGAAGTACAGATGGTCTATGGTCCCTTCCTCCTACCTCATCCTAAAGACTCTCATCCCTCCTTTGTCTTGGGGGAAGAGGAGTGGCCAAACTTCACCTGTGTTTTCTCCCCCATCACTGGCAATAGTATTAGAATAAAATCAACTTCCGCTTGCTCATCTTGTCTAGGAAGATTTTTCTTTAATGGTGACCAAGACATTTGCCAATGTCTCTTTCAAAATTTCTTAAATTTCACCATGTTTAATTTTCCTATCTTTTAGATACTATTCTCCATGCTCCTTCTTTCTTCCTTTTTTTTTTAAAGATTTTATTTATTTATTTTTAGAGAGGGGAAGGGAGGGAAACATCAATGTGTGGTTGTCTCTCACGCACCCCCTACTGTGGACCAGGCCCAAAACCCAGGCGTGTGCCCTAACTGAGAATTGAACTGGTGACCCTTTGGTTCACAGGTGCTTGCTTGTTACCAGCTTTTGACATAATTGTGTGAATTGTCTATTCAAAGATCTAGGTTTTTCTATAACTCAAATTCTACCTTAGTGATCACATTCATTTTCGTGGCTTCAAATACAATGCTATTTCATATCTGCAGTTCAACGCTCTCTAATGAACTCAATATCCATTTGTTATCTCATTAAGTAAAGAGTTCTATTCAGGTGTCTTACAAATGTATTACGTATAAAACACCCAGAATCAAACTTTTGTTTCTACCTATAATCCCTTCTTCAAACATTTTCTCCCAAGTCTACTCCTTTCAGGGAGCGAGAATACTTTTTTCATAGTTTCTCAAGCTAGAAGTTTGAAATTCATTCTCAATTATTTTCACACCATCCTCACCACACTTGTTCCTCAATCCAATCCACAATACCTGTTCATTAATTCCTCCCAAATGTACCTCAAATCTGTCCATTCTTTCTTTCTTCTCTCTTCATATATATATAAACAAACTACATTCTGGTGTATAATCATTTCTGATGCCAATAGTTTCCCAATTGCCACCCTCTAATTAATTAAGTCAATTTCACATAATAATTTCACTGATATCTTTAAAACATAAATTTGATAATTTATTTTTCTCTGCCTTAAATATTTTAATGGTTCTCCCTTGTATTTAGAATAAATCATATACTCATATTGAGGCCTAGAAAGCACATTCTGCCCCACCCCACCTCCAAAAGAGAAGTTATTTCTCCAATCTCATTTCTTCTTTTTTTTTTTTTTTCAATTTCCAAGTGATTGTCGTGTGTCAGCTGCACTGTTATTCTTTCATTTCCTATACTCATGCCCAAGGTCTTTGCACACATTCTTACTTAGATCATTCTTCCTCATTCCCCTCTTCACCATGCATTAGAAATTCCACATTAGCTTAAGTGGTTGTCTCTAGTGGTTATATTCAATCTAGTTCTCCCTGCATTTACTATCATAGAAAACTGTTCATTTTCTATGTATTATATATTATGACTTATAATTATTCTTTTGTTTGCTTGCTGCCTGTCTTCTTCACAAACCTGAATTGCCATGAGGTTTGGAACTATATATCCGTCTTGTTAAATAGCGTATCTCCTCCACCCACCATTCTGTCCAGCACCCTGGAGAAGATCAAAACATTTATTGGCTGAATGGATACTCTTGTCAGAAATCCATTTATGGCTTTGCGTGAGTGAATTTTGCATATATGTATGTAACCTAAATTGACTCTCATTAAGATGATACAAACATTAGCTTAGAATGTTCTTGCTAGTCCTTTGCATTTTTAAATAAAAAAATCCCTGTAATTTGGCAAGAAATGCCTTTTTTAAAGTGCCTTCTGTTTTTAGTGCTCTTTAAAAATTGTACCGAATCAAGTTCTGTTAAGAGTATATTTTATAAAATTACCCTGACTGAATGCCAGTGAACAAGGATTGGGTTGAAGTTGGCCGCTGTTCTACACTAAGATTGTAACGGTGTACTTGAGAGAACACAGGGGAGGCACACTCACAGCCACAGCTCTGCAGTGCCGCTAGGTGGCACTGCTGAGGTCGTAAACAATTAAGCAATCGGAATTGTAGACTCCCCAGGAAGAAAAAGGAAACTTCAAGCTTCCTCACTCCGCACACCTCTTGTAAAAGGTTTCCCTGGAGGAAGCAGGAAAGAGACTTATTGTAAAACATATGTACAAGTGAATTTATATACATTCAATCTATGGACAACACAAAATTGATGAGTTATTTCTAGAAATCAATTTTATTAAGTATTCAATATTGTGATAATCTGTGATTGAGCTACCAGCTTTATAAGAATTATTATTTTTATAATATATACACATATTTATGAATTAACATATTTTTTTAGGATGAGTCATTCTTTCATCCTGCATGTGGCTGAAATGCAGTGATTTTCTGTGACTGTTCACAGAAATAAATAGGTTCTAGGCAACAAGTTACATATTCAATTAAAAAAATCAAGTACAATTATTTTAACTTGAAATTTTATACCTAATTTTTATTATATATTCTGGTTGAACACATAGGAGATGAAAGTAAGAAAGTTGTATGTATATGGTTTTATGCATGCCTCTTACACAAAAAAAGATGAAGGGATTAAGCAAAAAAAAAAAAAAAAACCAAACAAACAAACACAACCCCCCACAGACACAACAGTTTGGTGATTAGAAGAAGGGGTGGGGGAGGTAGAAGAAGGTACAGGGAGAATAAATGGTGATGGAAGAAGAGGTGACTTCTGATGGTGAACAAACAATAGAATATACAGATGAAGTATTGTAGAGTTGTACACACGAAATCTATATAATTTCCTTAATCAATGTCACCCCAATAAAATCAGCAGAAAAGATACAAATTAAAACCACAATGAGATACCCCTTCTCACTTGTCAGAATGACCACCATAAACAAGTCAAAAAACAACAAATGCTAGTGAGGTTGTGGAGAAAAAGGAATCTTAGTACATTGTTGGTGGGAATGCAGACTGGTGAAGCCACTGTGGAAAACAGTATGGAATTTCCTCAAAAACCTAAAAATGCAACTGCCTTTTGACCGGCATTTCCACTGCTAGGACTATACCCTGAGGATCCTGAAACACCAATTCAAAAGAACCTATGCACCCCAATGTTCATAGCAGCACAATTTATGATAGCCAAGTGCTGGAAGCAACCTAAGTGCCCATCAGTAAATGAGTGGATCAAACTGTGGTACAAGTACACAATGGAATACTACACAGCAGAAAGAAAGAAAGAACTCCTACCTTTTGTGACAGCATGGATTGATCTGGAGAGCATTATACTAAATGAAATAAGCTAGGCTGTGAAAGACAAATACCATGTGATCTCACCTATAAGTGGAATCTAATCAATAAAAGCAAGCAAAATATAACCAGAGACATTGAAATAAAGAACAACCTGACAGTCACAAGAGGGGAGATGGGAGGAGATAACGGGGGGCGGGTGGGGAGTGGGAAGGGTCATCAAGGAACAAGTATAAAGGACACATGGACAAAACCAAAGAGGGGTAGGATTGATGTTGGGAGGTGGGGATGACTGGAGTGACGGGGAGTAGTGGGGGGAAAGTGGAAACAATTGTACTTGAACAACAATAAAAAGAGAGAGAGAGAGAGAGAAAGAAAAGCTATTACTAGACTTTTTTGGTAGGATTATAGATTTTTGAACTAGTTTTGAAAGTTATTGAGAATTATGCAATAAAAATTAATCAGTAATAAAGACAAAAATTATTGTTCAAAGATATTCACCGTATTTACTATAGTAAATATGACTTATGGGGAAAAACCTTAAATATCCAACAATAAGACGTATGGTGTTCTAAAATGGATTTTGTATCTCTCAGTGTTATGTCTTCAAATAATTTTAATGACAGGACATACTCATGAGTTAAAGTTAACTTTAAAAATGAAGCATATACAATTATTTGTGAGTGTGATGTGTGTTGTGTATGGTGCAGGGGTGTGTGTATGTGTATTGATACAAATTGTGAAATATAATTATATGAAAAAGAACATAAAACTTCTGCTTCAAAATGGTGGAATGACTATGTTTTCAGTTATCACTGCCCCACTATAGCAATTTTTAAATAAAGGCAAAGGAAATACAAGGTATACATTCAAAAGACAAAAACAAAGAACAAACAAACAAACAAAAAAAAAACAAGAGAAGGAATGACAGGTGAAAAAATACTGGAAGATAAAAAAGAGTTGGATAAAATTGAACTTCAGACAATATGACAAACAAATTGCTCAGAGGGACCTTTCTGTAATGGAACCATTAGGGTCCTGATATGATATAATCTTTTTTAATGGATGCTGGGTTTCTTCCAGAACTATCCTTCAGTCATGGGAGGTGGGGGGGAAACCCAGCAACAACAACAACAGAATCAGTGACTTGAAGCTGAGGCTTTGAGCAGTAAGTGTATTTTAAAAGCAAGGATTCACAGAGGAAAGAAAACAGAAAAAGAAAAGCAAGGATTCCATGAGGCTGGAAGCTGCTATTAATACTGTGAAGTGGATGCTGGGGAAAGTGCAAAGGTCAAGTGGTTAAACTAAACATTTTACTCTCATAAGCGATAGGACCTTTGGGGAGCTATACAGTCATCCCAGGTTGGCGGCATGGCCTGGTTCCTATCAGAAGTGAAAACCTTTTCAACTTCAGATCATGATGTTTTATAGGCTCCTCAGAACCTTCCTGCTGCCACGCTGGGACCTTGCTGCTCCAGCCTCTGGGGTACATCCCATTCTACCAGCCTGTGAGCAGCAGCACAGAAAAATAACACGTATTTCCTCACCCTGTACACCCTTTGAGGAGAGTAAAAAAAATTAATTTGAACCATGAGGGAAATCATGCACATCCAGGCTAACCAAACGTGGCAAACAGATTGCTGCCAAGTGCTGGGAGGTAATCAGTGATGAACATGACATCAACCATTGGCCCCTTCTATAGGGATGGTGACCTGCAGCTGGATCGCATCTCTGTGTACTACAGTGAAGTCACAGGTATAAAATATGTTCCTCATGCTCTCTTGGTGAATCTAGAATCTGGGATCATGGACTCCGTTCATTCAGGTCCTTTTGGACAGATCTTTAGACCAGACAATTCTGTTTTTGGTCAGTCTGGAGAAGGCAACAACTGGGCCAAGGGCCTTCATTACAGAGGGGGCTGAGCTGGTTGACTCAGACCTGGACTTGTTAGGGAAGGAGGCTGAGACCTGTGACAGCCTGCAGGGTGTCCAGCTGACTCCTTTCCTGGGTCGGGGCATGGGCTCTGGAATGGGCACCTCGCTCATTTGCAAGCTCTGTGAAGAGTTTCTTTGTTACTGTAGACAGTCAGGGAACACCAGGCAGTTTCCCCCATTGGCCAAAATGACACAAGGGAAGGTTCTTAAACTGAACACACCAAAAACTATAAAGACAGGGCATCAGTGCACCAAAAGCTAGCAAGATAATTAGATACAAAAAAAGCTTCCCTCCCTATCCCTGTAAAACTGGGGGCTTGAGCAGGAAGCAGGGATGGTCTTTGAGATGTGAATCCACAATTCTCAGGTTGTGGCACATGAATAAATCTCTTTCCTTTTGCACTAGCACCTGTCTCACAAGTTTGGCTTTCACTGGGAAAGGCAGCCAAACCTGCATTTTCAGTTACATCCTGACCACATTACAAACACCTTTAGTGTGGTACCCCTCATCAAGAGTACCTGACACTGTGGTTGAGCCCCACAAGGCCACTCTCTGTGTCCATCAGTTGGCAGACAATACTGATGAGACCTACTGCATCGATAGTGAGGCCCTTTACAACATCGGCTTCCGCAATCTCAGGCTGACCATGCCAACCTATGGGGACCTGAGCCACCTCATCTCAGCCACCATGAGAGATGTCACCATCTGCCTCTGCTTCCTTGTCCAGCTCAGTGCTGTCCTCTGCAAGCTGGAAGGCAACATGGTGCCTTTTTCTCTCTCTCCCACCCTTCCTTTCTCTCTGTAACATCAATAAATTAATAAAAAGTAAAAATTAACTAAATGAAATCTCTAGAAATGTAAAATATTATTGGTGATATTTGAAAGCTAAAGAATAGTTTAAAAAGTGTATTTAATTTAGCCAAAAAATAATTAATGACCCAAAGATATATAAGAATAAATTAACCAAAATTTGCAATTTAGAGAAATAAGGACATAGGAACATTGAAGAGAAATTAATATACGTAAAAAATAAAAATTGAATGAGAATGTCTAACAGGCATTTAATAGGAAGAGATGGAATGGTTTTCAGTTCTGACCAAGATGGACAAAGCCTACTGTAGCCTGTGTTTCCCACTGACTATAACAAAAGCTCTGGTTAAAATACAAAGCATAATTACCTGAGGACTCTGAAAAAGAAACAAAATCAGGCAGATTGGGAAGAGGAAGCAACCTGGAGAAGCAACCCATATGGGTATAAGTTCCCATTTGTTTTTTTATTTGTCATGGCTTTGCCCAAGGGGGGCCTAGACACAGACCTTAAAATTAATTAAATGATCTCACAATTCTGTAGATCAGAAGTTTAGGAATCATGGTGAGACAGGTTGAGCCTATCCTAAATGAATGGGCATGTTCTTCAATTATTTTTTAAAGCTTCTCAGTAAGTTTAAAGTCTCTCTTCAGGCACTCCCAGAAGAGCTCTGCTCTATGCCTGTCCTGGTAGATTCCAGCCCATGGCAGGAACTTGGAAAGCAAAGCAATCTACTCTGCGCATGTGTGAAGAACCCAGCTCTGGAGGAGCCGGACCCTGGCAGCCGCCCAGGGAGCCATGCACTTCATTAGTGTGTGTTCTATTGCCGCATCAAGCTCTTCTCTTTCTCCTCTCCCTCCACCTTGTTTACACCTCTTCTTTTATATCTATTTTGTCTCCTTTCTTAATTTCTATTTTGAGGGTGGCCAAGAACCCCTTCCCCGGTGACAATAGGGTTGGATTTTTTGCTCTGGCTGTTACTGGACTGAAATCAAAGTGTCCGTGAGACTGAGTTTTATCTGGAGACTGTGGCGGTGAATCCACTTTTAGGTTAATTCAGGTGGCTGCAGAATTCTTTTTCTTCTCACGTGGTTGTAGGACTAACGTTCCTGTTTTCTTACTGGCTTTTAGCCAGGAGTCATTCTCAGCTTCTAGAAACTGCCTACTTGCTTGATTTATGGCCCCTCTGTTCTCAAAGCTGGCAATAGCTCACTGAATCATTCTAGTACTGTAGATCAGACTTCTGCTGCTTCTACCTCTATCTGATCCCCTCTTCTCCTTTAAAGGAATCATTTGATTACATTGGCTTATCTGAATAATTAAAGAGTGTTGTGATTTTAAAATTAAGAAATTAGTACTCTTAATTCCATTTCACATTTTCCAGGAAACCATCTTAGAATTCAGTTTCTCACACTTCACCAAACTTTTAGGAGATGATTCTTTTTTTTTATTCTCTGAAAGCGTTTGTGTAAGGTTGTAATTGGTAAATATTTGGTACAGCTCATCTGTAATGTATTCTTGATTTGGTGTTTTCTTAGTGGAAAGGCTTTCAACTATTGATGACGTTTCTCTAAGGTTAACAGAATTATTCAAAGTTCCTATTTCTTTTTCAAAGATTTTGGGAATTTATATTTTTCTACAAATGTACACATTTCTTCTAATTTCTAATTATTTTCCATACATATTTTATTATAGTATTAAATTGTATTTCAATTCTTGTTACTTTATTCATTAGTAATATTATTCTATTTATTAATTATTAACATATATTTTAACATATTTTCCTCTTTCCTAATACATTTTGAAGTATTTTTCACATTTATTATTCATTTCGAAGCATCCTTTATTAGTTTATTTGATTATGTTTATTTTATCTACTTTTTAGAATTAACTACTATATTTAGCTTTATTGTTCTTTTTTCTACTTTTGGGCTTATTCTGCTATTTTTTTCTAACTTCTCATGTTGGATTTTAGATTTTTTTAAATTTTCAGTCACATTTAAAATATAATTATATGTCTTTGACGTATATTTTCCAGCTTTTGAATATAGAATTGATATGTAGCTCTTACATAAAATTTAACTGAGTTGTTTAAATACTTTATTTCCTTGTTGATATTTGTAAAAAGAGTCATTTGTATCTTAAAAGTTCATTATAATCTATTATTATTATGATAAATATTTCAATTTTTTCTTGTACTACTTTTAACTTTAAGTATTTTGAAGTCACTTTATCATACATTTAATATTACATTTTCCCACTCAATTAAATCTTCTAATAATACATAGTTACCCTTCATTTTGTTCTCTCTCATAATAGTTTAAGCCTCAAAATTACTTTATCTAATAAAATTGTTATCTAGGAATTTTCTGGAGTATTTTTTCTTTACGTAATTTTGGCTTCAACATTTCTTTTTAAATTAAAATACAGTTACCATACAGTACTGTATTAGTTTCCTGTGTATAACATAGTTATTTAACATTAATATCCCCAATGAAGTTCTCACCACACTAAGTGCACGCACTAAGTCTAATAGCCATCTGTCATCATACAAGATTGTTTGTGCTTTATGGAGTAGATAAGGATTTCATATTTAAAAAAATACTTGTTAATGGTCCTGTATTTTTCAGTTTTGGAGTTAATGTTTTTAAAAACTAATATTATTGCAGATGGTTATCTATCTCCTAACAAATATCCCTGCTCTGTGAACATATTTTATAATTGATAAAAAAGTTATGTTTAACGAATCTTCTCATCCACTTAATTAATGTTGGAATTTATTTATCATCTTGGGTTCACAAAGATTATCTGGTTAAAGTTATTTATAACATTATAGAGTCTTTCGATGGCTTTGGTGGGCTGTGGGAAGTATTACTCTGGAACTTTTCCAGGCTGACATCATGGGTGCCAGGGTGTGGACTCTGGTCTTTGTGAAGTTGATCAGTTGTGCGTTGCAGTTGATCCAGAATTAGGTTTTGAAGAAAATCTTGATTTTGATATTGTTGTCAAACTGGCTAAATAAAAATAAATCTGAAAATTTACCTTTTACTTTGGGACAGTTTTGAAAGCACTGCAAACATGTGTTAAAAAATAGCAGGCTATATTTGGGGAGTTAATTCCTAAATGTATGTGATTAATTCATAGCCCTTAGTCTATTAAAAGTTTCTTACATCTTAGCATTGAATTTTGGTTATTTATATTTTCCTGAAACATTATCATTTTCATCCAGTTTTCCAGTTATTTTATATACTTTTTTTAAAAGATTTTATTCATTTATTTTTAGACAGAAGGAAAGGGAGAAAAAAAGAGGGAGAGAAACATCAATGTGTGGTTGCCTCTCACATGGACCCCACTGGGGACCTGGCCTGCAACCCAGGCATGTGCCCTGACGGGGAATCGAACTGGTGACCCTTTGGTTCACAGCCCGCACTCAATCCACTGAGCTACACCAGACAGGGCTTTATATAGTTTTTATAGAATGTTTATTCTCTCGTTATTTGAGATATTTCACATATATGTTTATTTCATATTATTTATCAGTTACTATATGTTGTTTCTTCTCCTTTTTAACATTAGGTTAGCTGGAAGTTAATTTATTCCATTAGTTTATTTAGTAAACTGCTTTTCATTTTATTTACTATTTCTACTACTTTCCTGTTTCCTAATATTTAATTCCTGTGTTCATCACTGTTAAATCCTTCTGATACCTCTCCATACACTAATTTTCTATCTACTTCTATTAAATATTCAAATCAATTATTTTCACGTTCTTTGTTAGTAATGCAGGTTTATATATTTTCTTTTGAGTACCTTTTAACTATACACCATAAGTCTAATATAAAGTGTATTTCTTATAATTGTTTTTATTTATTATGACATTTGTTTCTATTATTTATTTTAATTTCTAGTTTTAGCTCATTGAAGTCATAAATGTGATATAATATTTTCAACTTTTAAAAATTATTTTAGATTTCCTTTGTGATTTAAAATGTGGTCAATTTTTATTCATGTACCTGCACACTTGAAGAAATGATAAATTACAACTTTCCAATGTATACAATTTCAATTTATTATTTGATTCAGTGTGAAAGCAATTTTCATTATTTAATTATTCCTTTATTAAAATGGCAGTTACACTTGATCTTAGGTGTGTTTTCATATTTTTATTAAAATTTTATATTGAATCCTTTTACTTTAACATTTTTATTCCTAATATGTGCTTTTCTACTCTTTTAGTTCTAAGTCTACATTTAAATGAATTAAATTCATATTCAGTCACAAAATATTTACATTTAATGTGGTTGTTCCATTTCTCTCTTTCTTTTCTTGTTTTGGCTGAACTTCATTATCAAATATTATGGCCCCAAATAAGGCTATATTCACGGGTGTTGTATTTCCTGAATTGTTCTGCACTTGAAGTTGCTGACCTAAGTAGAAAGGTAGACACAGGACGTGCCTCAGTACTGACTAATCACAATTTTTCCCTTTCATCTTGCTTACCGTTGTACCTGCAGATCGCTACAACTGTTACAGGCTTCATATCTATAAAAAATTGTAATGTCCAGATGAAGAGAGAGAACTCTCTCTTCTTTAGCAGCTGTCTCTGAGGAAAGTGATAATGTTCCCTCATTCTCCCTATCAAACTTCTCTTTGTGTACCATGATTCAAATTGCATCAGGTAGCCATTGCCCTATGGATCGGTGTTGCCAGGAAAGGAGCACGTGGTACTGAAATTGCGCAGGACAGATTTACTACAGCTGTCACTGGGAAGGTAGTAGCACTGACTTCCACTGATGTATCTTCCACGCATCTTAATGTCTGTTCAATGTTCCCATGTCCTTATTTTGCTAAACTGCAATTCACTTAAAGTACATGGTGGGGCTATTACATTAAAATTTTACATTTTTCTCAATGTTTATGTTAGTTTCCAGGAAATGCAGCATTGAATACTAAGTCAAATATAAATTATAGAAGTATTTTAACGAAATTGTTGTCCCACCACATTTCTTATAATGGCAAACAAATGCATCTAAACTAACCTAAGCCATCTAAAGCTATGAATTAGGATCTTGTTTGTTGAGTGAAATACAGTGCACATAGTTGAGTCTGCCTCCAAACTCTTTCTATTTTATGTGAGATCTCCAAATTGCAGAAACTATTAAGGACATTTTCTGGAGAGACCATATATTCATTTTTTACAAACTCAAAATCTTGAGCTAGTTCATAAATATATTTAATACTGTCATAAAAATTTAAAAAAGAAAAATATGTAGGAATTCAGAGTTTTTCTAAAAGTGAAATAAGCTAATTTAGAGTGAAATCTGAGGCAAGAAAAAAGTTTCTTTCTGTAAATAACATTATGCAAGAGCATATTTATATGAAATATTTCAAAAACAATGTTATAAATGTATGAGAAATTTTGTTCATATAAGGAAAATAATTTTATAATTTTAGAATAATTTTCCTAAAAATAAGGAATTATTTATTTCACTTAAATGTTTAATACTACACTAGTTTTCAGGTATTTGCGTATTTATAGACATTTGAGGGGATTTGAGCAGCTGACACGGCAGATCATCGCCCTGTCATTGTTTCCCGTTTGTCTTTAGTAGCTCCATACACTTGACCTCTCATGTTCTCTGTAGAAAAGTGTAGATGTCAAGCAAAGATGCACTACTGAACATTAGATGTTGATTAATTTGGACCATCATTTCATAAATGGCTGCTGAATAGCTAATATATAGGTGTTTGTTGAAAAATTCTAATAAAATACCAAGTATTTTTGGTAAATGCAAAGTAAATAATACCAAAGACTCAAGGCATCACACTTATTCTGAAATTTGGTAAAATCAACATTTTGCTATTTACTCAGAAATGTTTCAATAATCAACTTTAGCTTCTTCAGTGAATTTACTGCAGGAACAAAGTTCTTTATCTATAAAAGTTATTTAATAATTAGTTTAATGACAAGTATATAAGTGGTGAGCTACACTTATAATTGCAATATGTAGGTAAATTTTCACTTTGTTGGATTTTTAAAGTAATATTTCATTTGTGATTTTATGAAAAGGCTGTGTGTGTATGTGTTCAGGCACATTTTTGAGGGAATATGAATAGAAACAGATTATGTGCTATAGCCTATTACAAACTGTTACAAGTTTGAAAAGATTATAATAGTTTTGGTGATGTTTTGAAGTTTTATTATAGTGGGTTTTCTAACAAGTGAGATAAGAATTATATTCTAATCTTCTAAAATAACTGCTATACCTGTTGATACAAAAACGAACACTCACGTCTGTTATTGGAGTGATGGTCAAACATCTCTGTGATTGAGTTTTATGGAAAGAGAACTTATGTAAAGAAAATAGGCAGAAACTGTTTTGTGCTCTAGAGTACAAAAAGAAAGGCTTTCAAAAGAAAATCCAATCCAGACTTTAAATAACTTTTCTAAATAGAGAACATGCTGGTTTTCTATTTTTCTGTCTTCTTTCTAAACAGTCATCTTGGAACCTCATGTTTTCTTTAGTAAAAACAGGCTTGCAAAACCATAAGTGTTATGAGTTCCTGAACACTGAGGTGCAATATTGCGTGTTCATCCAAAACCCAAATCCATCCCCCAGTGATCTTCTTTCTACTGCTTTCCCTCCTTCCAAATGGCTACCCAGGTTGGCTTAACTGGCCTCATTTATGTGCTCTTCTTTATTACATCAAACTGTGTTGTGTCTTCTTATTTGCTTTTATATAAATGTCTTAGAGATATGTTCTCTTGAATTCAGTGACTTAACGCATTTCATTTCTACTAACCAACTCTTATAATTTTTTTCTTTCCGTACAAGAGACTTCTAGTTATAATAATAACCAATATGCATATAATGCACCCCCACACCACAATGTCAAATTTATGTTTGGTAAATTCCTTTTATCCTGGAAAATCCAGTTCAAATATTACCTCTTATATTTAGCAACCAAATACATTAGTAATTATTTTTCCATATTTCCACTTCACTTATTCACTACTCATTACATTTGTTATAAATTTATGGAGTTTTTCACATTTCAATTTTATTTTAGTTACAAAAAGTATACAGGTTCACTTTTTAAACTAATAAAATACCATTAAAAAAACATTCAACATTAGCTTCTTATTGAAGCTATGTATTATAGGGTAACTCCCATACATAGACGCTATCTCAATGGAAAGCCAATTTCTTACCAACAAAGAGAGAAACAAAACACACTTTACTGAGTCCTTTTATTGAGGTAATTAAAGTATTTTATCCAATATGCTGTGATATAAGGATGTAATCTCAAATAATCTCCTATATGTATATTCTGTAAATACTTTATACTATGCTTAACAGATAATAGGTATTCACGGATAACATATAACAGAAATAGGTAATATTTCAATAGTATCACCCTAAATCACATCGTTTTTAAAATTTTTAGTAGGAGATGTGCAAGAGGCAACCACACATTGATGCTTCTCTCCCTTACTTTCTCCCTCTCTTCCTCTCTCACTAAAAATAAACAAATAAAATCTTTAAAAAAACAAAATAAAAATTTAAACTGTAGGTATTTTAAAGCTTTAAATAAAACAAACCTTGCTATATTTGGTTGACTAGTTTCCAAGTGAGGTCAATTATTTAGATAGAAGCACTCATCACTAGCCTTAAAAGATACTATGACATGATAGGAAACTAAAGATACTATTATCATGTATATGTAAATGTTGTTAAGTAACCATAAGTATTTAGAAAAACTGATTTTGGTTTTGTAGATAATATGTCAGTAGTTAATACTTGGGCTTTGTTTTAACACCTACCATCACTAAAAAAATATATGAATAGACATTTAGTTTCAGAAAGAAATAGAGAAAAAACAAGATTTTATTTATTTTTTATTTTACTTTTTAAAATTTTTAAAGATTTTTTTATTTACTTATTTTTAGACAGAGGGGAAGGGAGAGAGAAAGAGAGGGAGAGAAATATCAATGTGTGGTTGCCTCGAGCGCTTCCTACTGAGGACTTGGCCCGCAACCCAGGCATGTGCCCTGACTGGGAATCAAAACTGTGACCCTTTGATTTGCAGGGCAGTGCTCAATCCACTGAGCCATACCAGCCAGGAAGAGAAAAAAACAAATCTTTAAGAAAATTTGATTTGTCATTTGAAAGCTGTTAAAAGAAAAGCAAAATGATGTGCCTCCTCTAAACAATGGCAATTACTGCTTTGCAAAGAGAAATTGCAAAGTACTCAGGGAACAATTGGGGCTGGATTAATCGCTGGACAATTGCCACCCCTGCTTTATAATCTTTGTCCTTTCAACCACTGTGACTGAATGCTTACTCCACAAATAGTTTCTGATCATCCATCCCTGAAAAGTGCAATAGGTTACTGAGTTTCAAAGCTTTCGTTATTATTAATTTGTTAGGAGGTAGTCTTGCATGAATTTTCACAGTGCACTTTGGAATATTTTAACTGGAAGGCTCACAAGAATTGATATCAAACAGACATGAACTGACATAGAACTGTGGTGGGATATGTGGAAACAAATCATGCTGGAGATCAGAAATTGGACTTTATTAATGTAGACTTTATTAGAAAAATTTAGTTTCCAGAGCAGCATCTGTTTTTCTTACCAAAGAATTTATCCCATCATCCCTCATCCATGCAGCTTTTGTGTATCAGATGGAAATGCCCC